>PYUH01000811.1:656385-684055 GCA_016808085.1 Suaeda aralocaspica
GGTCCCACAGATGGGAAGTTGTTAGCAAAAAAGATAATTCGCTTAGGATATTATGGACGACAATGGAAGATGATTGCTGCAACTATGTAAAAAAACTGTCCTAAATGCCAAATATTTGCTAACTTACAACATTTACCTCCTGTAGAGCTATACAATTAACTTCATCGTGGCATTCTCCACCTGGGGTATTGATATAGTCGGGAAAATAACGCCCAGTGGTGTTGGAGGACATACGTTCGTTTTGGTCGCCGTTGACTACTTCACAAAGTGTTGAGGCAACCTCATATATCAAAAAAACCGCTAAAATGTGGCCAAATTCATTGAAACAAAACATCTTTTGTCGTTACGGAGTCCCACATGAACTCATTAGTGACAATGGATCTCATTTTAAGGGAGAGTAATTGATCTCTTACACGATACAAAGTAAACTAGGCACTCCTCTCCTTATAGACCCCAAACGAATGGAGCAGTAGAGGCCTGCAAACAAAAATGTTGTTGTCATCATAAAAAAGATGGCCGAACATTATAAAGATTGGCCTCATAAACTTCATTTGCTCTATGGGGATACGAACTGTCCATACGAACGTCCACAGGAGCCACCCCTTACTCCTTAGTGTATGGTATGGAAGCAGTTCAACCTGTTGAGTTGGAAATACCCTCTCTTCGCATAGTCCTAGAAAGTGAAATACCCGAAGCTGAATGGGTTCGGGCTAGGTATGAGGAACTTATTCTCTTAGATGAAAGAAGATTAACAGCTTTGCATCACGTACAAATATATCAAAGACGGATTGCAAAACATTTTAATAAAAGAGTTAAGCCAAGCAACATTAATGAAGGAGATTTAGTTCTAAAAGAGGTACGAGCCCCACCAACCGATCCAAGAGGGAAATTCCGACCCAATTGGACGGGGCCGTATATTGTTAAGAAAATCCTATCAGGCGGTGCGGTAAAACTAATTGACATAGATGGGGCTGAATTTACTCAATTAACTAATTTGGACCAATTGAAGAAGTTTTACGCTTAAAATTGCAAGACAATCATGGACTCACACTAAGTCCTACAACATATGGGCCCAATTTGGCTCATATTATTATGTAAAATGAGCAAATCGAGAAAAGAAAAGGCATCGTAACCCATTCTATACAAAACCAAAAGATATATATAATAAAAGTAATTAAATAAATAAGAAAGGGGCAGCGCTGAAAATTCAACCGCGCTGACCTTGCAGCGTAACAATGCTAACTGCGCTGCCATGTCAGCGCGATAAGAGTAACCATGCTGCACCGTGCAGCGTTATTTGTTCTGTAGCGCTACCACCCCAACGTTAGAATTTCAACTGCGCTGAATGCATGTTACATTTCAATAGTTTCAGTGAATATCTATATTTGATTAAACTATTGAATTATGAAAGACCTCATTTAAAGGTTTCACATGATTTTAAGGACCCACGAAGGTTCGATAAAAGGCTCATTTAAGTCTTTTCGATACAATATATATAATAATTAGAACTACGCACGACCTGATTCCTTTTGGATACGTAGGCAACTTATTCTAAGTTCGGCCCATTTAAATACATAATTAGTTTTTATTGGATGAATTACCAATAACTTCTAATGTAAATAACTAAATTTTGTTTGCATGAAAAATAAAAAATAATATTGTCCTTCATTAATGTTTTAAGAGTTACATAATTGAAATCATCAAAACAAAAGGGACTACTTTAAAGTCTACGCTAGTAGTGCACATGCACTTTATTCCCCTCTAAATTAAATCTTAACCCTTCAAGTAAACATGGCAAATAATAATGATAGTATATTGAATGAAAATTCCCACAACTTCAGTAACAAAAGGAATTACAAAAATACTNAATATGCAAGATGTTTCTTCTTTTGAACAATGGGGTTCCTATGCAACCCCAATTAGTATGGGTGTAGCCACCTAATTTAGTCCCCCTGTCCCGCGACAGGACTCTATGATGATTAAAAAACTCATTTCTCTAGAAGATTGGATAATCGAGTATACTTGGGCATAAAAATAAATCTCGGATATTATAAAATTTCCATTCTTATATAACGGACCTTTTATCCCAATGCCTCTTTTATTATTTTAAATAAAATAAAATAAAATAAAAGATCTTTCAAAAAAAAAAAACGTAGCGCGCTTAAATTAGTCACGCTGACAGCTCAACGTGACTAAGTTAGCAGCGCTACCCTAGTAGCGTTGCAGGGTTTCCTGTGCTACTGGGCCAGCGCGATTCGGCGTACCGTGCTAGCAGCCCAGCGCGATTAGGGTTCCCACGCTGTTATAAAAGCTTTCATTTCCTTCATTTCTCAACACCTTTTTTTTACTCACTCTCTTCCTCATACTTAATTAATCCGATTATTGCTTTTAACAACCTTATTTTCTTTATAATAATCATTTATTATTTATTTACTATTTATTTTACTAAAAAGTGGCTACAAATTTTAATAATATCGAAACAATAATTCAAAACTCCGCCCAAAATAATACTCGACGAAGACAATCTTCAATGGAGAAGTGGTACGTTTCCTGAGAGCCCTAAATCATGTTATGGACTTTTAAGTTGTCGTTTCACTATTTATTTACTGCTTTATCACCTTATTATTGTTAAAGGACTTAAATTGATTGTTTGCAACGCTTAACCAAGATAATTCTTTCGGACAAATCTAATCATGTTAGGCTCCCTAAATCAATTTTAATAATGGTTTGAGTTAAATTAATTCGTTTTTTGTGTCATCACTAACAATTTAATGCTTTTTTTGTTAATCTTGTAAATTGATAATTTTGTGTGATTCTAAATATAATTTATGTATGGTTAAGAGGAAACTAGTAATGGTCGCCTATGGGCTAACACAACGCACTCCGTCATGTTAGTACCTTTGCCCCCGAACCCAATCTTTGGTTCGCTCGACCACAACTTGGAGTCATCCCTATGGGATCGGAGAGGATTTCCGTGCAATTTAGACAAACGTCCCTTATTCGAGTCCCATTCGTATCTAGTCTAAATACACGGTTTATGAGTTTAGTTCCTAAAACTCATTGGCGACTTCTTATTAGCATGTTCGGTATCGGTATTGAAGTTTCTCCCAAGTAAAACGATTTAAAATTGGGTTTAAAAGAAAAAAAAAGAGCAGCGCTGGAAAGCTAACTACGCTACCTTTGTAGCGTTACAGACCTTCCCGCGCTGACACTGTAGCGTCACAGAACTTGTGACGCTGCAGGGTCAGCGTGGGAAATCTTATAGCGCTACACCTGTAGCGTGGTACAAGTTCCGGCGCTCCATTTCTGTTGAAAAGAAGGAAAAAAAAAAGGAAAAAAAGGAAAAAGGAGCAGCGCTGGGAAGTTAACTACGCTACCTTCGTAGCGTTACAAATCTTCCTACACTGACACTGTAGTGTCACATAACTTGTAACGCTACAGGGTCAGCGTGAGAAACCTTGTAGCGCTACGCCTGTAGCGTGGTACATGTTCCAGCGCTCCATTTCAGTTAAAAAAAAGGACCAATTAATTCGTTTCACCTTTCATTAAGCCAATTTTTTAGGTCTAACTTGACCTACGGACGGTTTGGGAAAGGTGACCAAAAAAAATTGGGGACCCAAAAATCCAGGGCCCCTACAATGGGTAACATATACAAAGGGCAAGTCATATGATATAACTGCGAATTTTCAACAAACTCAAGTGCATGGTTGTAACATGCCCTGGAATTTGCTAACTTCATGCTTTATATTTTTCCGGAAAACATATTATAAATATTAAAGAATTATAATTATTAAAACTCCTAACAATGGAAAAACCAAAATATTACTGCCACCGTGATAACAGCTAAGGTATTTATCAAAGTACTATAGCAGAAGTCTTAAAACCAAAAACCAATTTAAAATAAACTTCAAAACAAGTCTCAAAACCAAATTCATATCAACATCCAAAATAAAACCCAACTTAAAACTTTGTTACACTTCGGAACCATATTAATGGCCCTTAAAAACCAAAACTAAAATCTTTAAAAATAAAACATCCAAATAAAAGTTAGTACTTCATAAGCAATAAAAATAAAACAACATAACTACAAAGCAAGCGCTCTCACTCCAGCCCAGCATGAAATGACATATGCCCACTTGTGCCTATAACTTTTCTTATTCTAGACAACTACTCACCAACAAGTGGGTCATTGTAGGGCCAAGTCCAAGACAAAGCCATGCACACAAAACAAACAGTCAGCAAAGTTGAGTACATAACTACTAACGACTATGCAACAAAACAACATGAACTAAACATACACACTACTTACCTTTGACAACCTTTCACCTGTGCATACACTCAACAAATTATTTATTATATTTAAACTTTTGGATTCTGCATCGAACGGGTTTCCTTTCCTTTAAAATTGTCGTATTGGGCACCAACTTGAGTGCAACTCAAAGAAGGTATTACCTATGTCAAGAGTACAACGTCTTGTACTCCAATTAGAAGTCATATATCATTGTTCCTTACGACTCCACCCATTATTCATACTCAAGGTATATACGTTCCAAGAGTTTTGATGCAAATGCTCTTACACATAACGTGATTAAGCGGTTTAACAATGTTATGACTCACATGCAACATCACATAAAAACATGCATCCAAGCAAGCAAGGCATATTAATTATCTTTAATTTAAAGTGATTCAAAAATAATCTCATGTGTGTCCTTTAATTAAACTGAACTTCCTTTAACACACATTAATTGTGAGTGGTTAACTATTTACTTTCTCCTTGACCGCACATTAAACTGTGAGTAGCAACATGTATAAAATATTTGCTCATAAACTCCTATTAATCATGTGAATAAAAATTCACAACTACGTACCTTTCTTATTGATTAAGTAACTAACCAACTTTAAATAACTTCCTTTCTTTATTAATAAACTATTGGTCAAATTAAACTGATCATAACATTCCAAATCACTCTTATAAAATTTATGTTGCTAATCAACATGGAATGACAACATAATATAAAATCATGCTTATAATAAAACTTGTCATGCACATCAACTCATGATTCAAACAAGCATAACAATATTTCATTACATAAAGGACCATCCAAGCACGAATTCTAGTTCTTATGTTTGTCTTTAGTACTTACGTACCTTGTGAAATAGTGGTGCTTCGCCACAACTTCTAAAAGTTGACTAATTCAAAGTCTCCTACATAAAGAAAACCGAAACTAAATTAAAACCTTGTTGACTAAGTTCTACAATAACTCTAAACTAACTTCTATATTGGAAACTTGTCCAAAACATTCCCTATATGGTCTCTATTCAATTCCATACTTCACTTTAATTTTTCTATTGCAAGATTACTTTGTTTTCGGGACTTATTTATACTTTATAAAACCTCAACATAAACTTTATGTCACTTTAGAAAAGTGGACAACAATTTAAAATTATCAAAACTCCTTGAAAAACCTCAAAAACAACACAAATCAGTCATACTATGTATTACTTAATTTATATGATCAATTCATGCTAATTACATACTTTAAAAGCCGAATTATTCACTTTATAAAATCTGGATAGCATGTTAAACATGCTTAAAATCACTTTTAAACTTCATGAAACATACTAAAACTCATATGTAACACCATAGAAACAATATGTGATCATACTAGTATAATATGAACACTTAAAACTTATTTTAACTTGTTTTTATAAAATTTTCAGATTTATTAATTAACTTTAAAGTCATGAAAAACTCATAAAACATCAAAAATTCATGACAAAACTCTTTTACAATCTACTAACATCATTATGAAACCAATCTATGCTTTAGAATAATTTTTCATAAGCCAAAACATTTTCATAATATTTATTCTATTGAATCTCATGATTACCAAATTTGGACAGCAATTTATTTTATGTTTAAAGCCTTTGAAAATCAATATAAACTTCATATAATCATCATAAACAATTCATGATCATAATATTGAAGTTTAAGTCATTAAAACTCATAAAAATCAAGACTTTCACAACTTTATAAACCCTAAACTAAAATTTTATTAACAAGAAATTAATTCATGCTTTAAAACAAATCATAACTTCATAAAACATGATTGAAACATATAAAATCATGATTAAATATAACTATAAACATGAATTTGCAAAATTGAATCAAAAAGAAAGAAGAAGAGAATTTTTTTTTGAAATTACCGAAAACGGGGAGGAGGTGGCCGGGGGCGGCAACGACGGCTCCAGCGAGGGGTTTCGGCTCACGCACTCCAAGAAAAACGAACCCTTTTTTTCTTCTCCTTTGTAAAAAACCAAGCAGCAGTTTTTTTTCCTTTTTTTTCGGAAATCTTACTTCTTTTTTTTTCTCTCTTTCTCTCTCTAAATTTTGGAATCCTAATGACAATTATGAAGGATGAAATCTGAAAATTTGGGTTTTAAAGGGTATTTATAGGCCACAAAGTAGGATTTGGTGAAGCCCATACTTATCCTAAAGTGAAAAATACCTTTATGCCCTTGCCTTAAAATAAATTAGGAAACTCTTAAAATTTCTATTTTTAGAAACCTTTCAAAATATTTTATAAAACATAAAATATTACTTATAAACACAAAATATTTATTTTTAATTAAAGCTTTAATATTCTTATTGAACACAATTTTTCAATAAAAATATTAAAATTACACGTATAAAATACAGAAATGTTTCCTTATAATACGTGAAAATGTGGGGTATTACAATAGCGAACATGTAGAGGAGGAAAATTTTCAAATCGTACCATGAGCACATCCGGTGTACAAAGCCTTGCCAATGAATTCTAATGATAACAGTGTTTGTAGTGCGACAACAGTCGATGACATGAATGTTATAATGATAGAAAATGGAATTTATCAAGGTAAAAAATTATGTTTGGCCTAAAAAATATAAATTGTATATTTTTGTTACTCTTACATTAATTGTACAAATAATTTTGATGCACTTTGTGTGAGTGTTTTATAGGTCACAAGAATGAGAGTAACATCAACATTGTAATGAGAAATAATACCTTTCACAGCCGTGAAAGTATGATTTTGGGCTGTTTTAGCGAGCACGAAGGGTAATGGCCAGTAACCTACTGTAACACCCTGAAATTTCCTAACTTCCTTCTCTAAATTTTCCGGAAATATTACAATATATATAAAGAATAATAATTATTAAAACTCCTAATTAACTAGGAAAAACCAAAGTATTACCGCCACCGTGATAACGCCTAAGGCTGTTATCAAAGTACTACAACGGAAGTCTTTAAAACCAAAACAAAATTAAAACTCAAAACGAAACTTAAATAAACTAAAAACAACGCAAAGTCAAAATTAAAAGATAACCAAGTCTTTATTACACTTCGGAACCATCTTAATGGTCCTTCACAAAAACCAAATAAACTTTAAACTTCGGAAATCAAAAGTTAACATCCAACAAAACAATAAAAAGTATCAAGTTCACATAACTACGAAAACTACAATGCAAGCGCTCACACTCCAACCCAGCATGATTGACTTATGCCCACTTGTACCTGTAGCTTTCTCTTATTCTAGACGACTACTCACCATCAAGTGGGTCATCGTAGGGCCGAGTCAAAGATAAAGCCATGCACACAAAACACACAATCAGCAAAGCTGAGTACATAAATACCAAATACTATGCAAAACATGATTAGTATTGAAAATAGAATAAATGTACAAACTCCTTATCGTTGACAACTCTTCACCTGTGCATAGGCTCAACCCAAACAATATTACTTATTATAATTAAATTTTGGATTTCGCATCGAACGGGTTTCCTTTCCTTTAAAATCGCCCTATTGGGCACTAACTTGGGAGCAACTCCAAGAAGGTATTACCTATGTCACATAAAGTGACGGAATTCCATCACATTAAAAATATAAAAGAGTACGTCTTGTACCCCAATTAGAAGTCATAGATCATTGTTCCATACGACTCCCCCCATTGTTCATACTCAAGGTATAAATGTTCCAAGAGTTTTGGTGAGAATCATCTTTCACCTTACGTGATTAACCGGTTTAACATTGTTATGACTCACATACAACATCACATAAAAGCATTCATAGAATCAAACAAGCCATATTAATTATCTTTGATTTAAGGTGATTCTAAAAATAATCTTGTGTGTCCTTTAATTAAACTGAACTTTCTATAACACACATTAACTGTGAGTGTCTAACTAATTATCTTTTTCTTGTCCACACATTAAACTATGGGTGGCAACATGTATATAAATATTTGCTCATTAACTTTTAAGAATCATGTGAATAAAATTTACAAACTACTTTTCTTGTTGATTAAGCAACTAATCAACTTAAATAACTTTCTTTCTTCTTCATTAAGCTATATTGGCCAACTTAAAACATAAATTTAACATTCCAATTACTCATGATAAATTAATAATGCTATAGGTGTGGGATGCCAACTAAACATAAAGGTCATACTTTCGTACTAGCATAGTTCTCATGCAAGTCAACCAAACGACAATTCATGTTCACATTCATAGCATGTAAGATCAACAATCAAGCATGAAATCTACTATTATTCTTGCTTTTAGTACTTACGTACCTTGTAAAGTAGTGGTGAACCGCCACAACTTCTAGAAATCAACTAACTCGAAGTCTCCTACATAGAGAAAATCGAATCTAAATTAAAACCTTATTGACTAACTTCTATAACAACTCTAAACTAACCTTTTATGTTGGAAACTTGTCCAAAACGTTCCCTATATGGTCTTTATTCAATTCCATACTTTATATTAATTTTTCTATTGCAAAATACTTGATTTTCGGTAATTTTCCAAAAATGGCAGCTTTGTAAAATTTCTTAAAATCACTTTAAAACCATTCTAAACATCATATTTTGATCATAAAACACTACAGTCATGTTCTAAGATCTTCATACAATATTTAGATGCATGAAAAATAATTATGACTACTTATTTCACGTGTTACTATTTTTATTGTGTAGGAACATGTGTTAATAAAAATTCACAGCTTTGTTAATTATTCAAAACTCATGAAAAACTCAACTTAACATCATAAAACAATCATAAACTATTTTACAATCTATTATCATCAACATGCATCAAATCTATGCTTTAAAATAATTTTTCATGAAGTAAAACATGTTCATAATATTTTTACTATTAGTTTTCATGATTATAAAAATTAGACAGCATTATAAAACAACGTTAAAACTCTTTAAAATCAATCTAAACTTTATAAAATCATTACAAATTCACCCAATAACAATTCATGATCATAATATTGAAGTTTAAATCATTAAAAACCATAACCATGAATTTCATAATTCCACAAACCCTAATTTACAATTTCATGATCAACTTATCAAATTCATACTTTACACATAAACATAATAAAAGAATAAACAACACATACTTCTTACCATTGTCACAACTACATACCTATACATAGACTCATCAACATTAAAAATTATTTATTATATTTCAATTTTTCGATTTCGCATCGAACGAGTTCCTTTTCCTCAGCAATCGCCCTAATGGGCACCAACTTGGGAGCAACTCCAAGAAAGTATTACCTATGTCACACAAAGTGACGGAATTCCAGCGCATTTAAAAAAATAAAAGAGTATAATGTCTTGTACCCCGATTAGAAATTACAGTAAATATACCCATAACTCCTCCCATTGTTCATGCTCAAGGTATATATGTTCTAAGAGTTTTGGTGTGAATCCTCTTTCACTTTACGTGATTAACAGATTTAACAATTGTCATGACAAACATAAAACCACATAAGAACATACATGGCAACAAGTAACACACCATATTAATTATCTTGTTTATCACGTGACTCTAATATTAATCCTTGGTACTTTATTTACTTAACCTTCCTTTACCACACATTATATGTGACTGGCTAACTATTTGCTCATTAAATTTCAATAAAACATGTGAATAAATATTCAATAACTGTCTTTCTTGTTGATTAAGTAATTAATCAACTTAACTACTTTTCTTTCTTTATTGACTACTGGTCAAAGCCTTTCAAAATATTCAACATTCCATCTTCAATGATATAATAACACACTGTAGAAACGGAATGTCAAACTCAATGAACAAAGCATACTTTTCATACAATCATGCCAACATAACTTCTTATGCAAGTCATCTCAAGTCAACAAAGCATTAACTTTTCTATAAAATCTAGCATGAATGTAATACCTCATATTTGCACGTATTTTAATAATTTAATTTCGCATTTCATGCGTATATTTTTAGTAATTTTATTGAAAAATTAAGTTCAATAAATATATTAATTAGGAGAAATTGATGAAAATAATCCAAACTTTGGACAACAGTTTAATAAAAGATCCAACTTTTGTTTTTTCATTTTTAGACCTAACTTTAAAGCATATTTTCCGTTTTTAGTCCCTAATAAATTTCTATCCACAAAGTTAGGTAAAATCATTTATTAGCCGGTTAGCTAGTGCAATGAATATTTATTTGCAATTTTTGTTAACTTTCACTTCATAGTCCCCCTTCCTCACCCTGCTCCTTTTCTCGATCGATCTCTTGCTATACACTAGTTTCTAATTAGTTAAAACATACCTAGTATATTTGTTTATTTTTTTTTTCTCCAACAAACCTCATCATCATCATCCCATCTTTTTTATCATTGGTTCATGACTACCCCTTTTAACCCAACTTTTCCACCGGCAAACCCATTAGATGGCGTCGTTGTACTAGAGCACACCAACACAGATAAATTACCATTAGAACCTTCAATATACCATATTCAACACATGTTGATGAACTTTACAAATTTTAGTGGCATAAAGTCCATTCCATCTTTTGATTGTTCAACATGAATTAATTTGAGAGTGAATTGATTGGGTTGAAATTTTGGGTGCAGGGGAGAGGAAGAAATAATTGAAGCTATTGTTTTTTTTTTTTTGGGAAATACAATAACAATGAACCTTCAATCAATGACATTTCCAAATTAAGAGAAAAAATTCCTTAATAAACCATCATCAATGATTCAATGGCCCATGCTGGACAACCACAAAAGCACTTGTATTCAACAACTAATACAAATTAATTTTTACGAGGTTAAATTTTATTGAGAAAGGAAAAGAATGAAATTCGAGAAATTCGAAATGAGAGAGACCACGCGGTTGCTATTCTTATTGATGATGATGATGATATTGTCATTCAATTTTTGGGAAAGATTGAAGCTACTTTTTTTCTAGTTTTTTNTTTTTTTTTAGTTTTTTTTTTTTTTTTTTTTGAAAAGAAGGGTTTAATTAAGGGTTGTGGGACTTTGGAGGTCCTAGTATGGCGATGAGTGGGTGATTGTGGACTGGTGAATGGTGGTTGGCTTGGGCGATTTGGTGAGTGGTGATGGTTTAAAGGTTTGTTGCTCGTTAATGGAGGTAAGGCTTACTAGATTCAAAGAAAAGAGAAGAATGAAGGGAAAAAAATGCTTAAACATTACAAATTAGAATTATTTATTAAATAAAATAATAATAATAATAATAATAATAATAATAATAATAATAATAATAAAACCAAAATAGCAGTTTGCCGGTTGCTCGGACCAAAACGGAAGATATGTTCTAAGGTCTAAAAATGAAAAGGCGAAAGTTGGGTCTTTTATTGAATTACCGTCCAAAGTTTGGATTATTTTTATCAATTTTTTCCTATTAATTAAAGAAAGAAAATTTCAATCAATTATTACTTGAAATAATTATTTTATGTTTTTTAAAGTTTACAAATTACATTTTATGTCACTTTGAATTTTATTTAATATTTTAACAAGTTTCTAAAAATAGAACTCTCAAGGTTTTCTAAAGGCATAAAAGTAATTTCAAGCATTAAGGGTATTTATGTAATTGCACCAAAACCTACTTTGGGCCTATTAATACCCCTTAAAACCGGAATTTTCAGATTTATTATGAAAACATTTGAGTTCGAATTTTTCGAAAAAAAAAAAAAAAAAAAAAAAAAAAAAACTCCATTGCTTCGCCGGTTCACTCGCCCCTTGCGTCGGCTTCGCCTTTCCTCGCCGCCGCCCCTGCTGCCGTGCGCCACCAACGCCGGCCACCTTCTCCTCCTCCCCTTTTTGTTTGGTATATGTCTAACCTATATAATAAAAAAACTTTTCTTCCTCTTTTCATTTTAATTCAATTATGCATAAATTTATGTTTATACTTATTTTTAAGCATGTTTTATGATTCTAATCATGTTTTATAAAGTTATGATCATGTTTAAATTTTAACTTATAAAGTTGTTCATGAAATTTTAAATTAGGGTTTATGAAATTATGAAATTTAGAGATTTATGATTTTTAATGATCTAAACTTTCATATTATGATCATAGATTGTTGTATTATTAATTTGTGATGATTTTATGAAGTTTAGATGTGTTTTTAAGGGTTTTTAAGTTGTATAATATTGCTGTCAAATTTTTAAAGTTATGAAAACTAAGAGTTAAAATATTATGAACATGTTTTGAAGCATGAAAAATTATTTTAAAGCATAAATGATATGTATGATGATAATATGAGATTGTAAAAGTGTTTTGTGCTTGAATTATGAAGTTTTAATGTGATTTTAATGAGTTTTGAATAAAAATATAATGCTTTAAATTTTTATTAACATGTGTTTATGCCTAATAAAAATTATAGCACGTGAAATAATAAGTTATAATGGTTTTTAACACATGAAAATATTATATGATGATCTTAGGACATGAACATAATGTTTTAGGATCAAATTAATATTTAGAAGGGTTTCAAAGTGTTTTTAAGTAATTTTACAAAACTGTCATTTTAGAAATTATCGAAAATCAAGTGTTTTGCAAAAGGAAAATTAAAGTATGGAATTGAATAGAGACCATATAGGAAAGGTTTTGGAGAAGTTTCCAATATAAAAAGTTAGTTTAAAGCTGTTTTAAAATTTAGTCAACATGGATTTAATTTAGTTTCGATTTTCTCTATGTAGGAGAATTTTAGTTATGAGACTTTTAGAAATTATGGTGGATCACCACTATAATACAAGGTAAAAAAGTACTAAAGGCAAATATATAAGTAAAACTCATGCTTGAATTGTTGACTTTGTATGCTATGTTTGTGAATATAAGTTGTTGCTTGGTTGACTTTGAGTTGACTTGCATGAGAAGTTACGTTAGCATGAATGTATGAAAAGTACGTTTTATATATTATTTTGACATTCCATATTGATAGTATTATTAATTTATCATGAGTAATTGGAATGTTAAATTCATTTCTAAAGTTTGGCTAATGGTCAATAAAGAGGAAAGGAAAAACAATTAAGTTGATTAGTTACTTAATCAACAAGAGAGGTATTTGTGAATTTTTATACACATGTTTAAAAGGAGCAAATGAACAAATAGTTAACTACTCACAGTTAATGTGTTGTAAAGGAAGTTTAGTTTAATTTAAAGGACACACAAAATTATTTTTAGAATCACATTAAATCCAAGATAATTAATATGGTTTTGCTTGATGCTATGCATGCTTCTATGTGTTGTGTGTGAGTAATAATATTGTTAAACCTGTTAATCACGTAAAGTAAAAGAGAATTCGCACTAAAACTCTTGGAACGTATATACCTTGAGTATGAACTATAGGGGAAGTTATGGGTGTTCACTGTAACTTCTAATTGGGGTACAAGATGTTGTACTCTTTTATATTTTTAAATGCGCTGGAATTCCGTCAGTTCATGTGACATAGGCAATACCTTGGAGTTTCTCTCAAGTAGGTGCCCAATAGGGCGATTGTTAAGGAAAGGAAACCCGTTCGATGCGAAATCCAAAGTTTAAGTATAATAAATAATTTATATGAGTCGAGTCTATGTACAAGTATGTAGAGATGGCAATGGTAAGGAGTATGTGTGTTATTCTATTCTTTTATTATCATGTTAATCATGTTTTGCATAGTCTGTAGTATTTATGTACTCAACTTTGCTGATTGTGTGTGTTTGTGTGCATGGCTTTGTCTTTTACATGGCCCTACAACGACCCATTTCGATGGCGAGTAGCTGTTTAGAATAAGGAGAAAACTACAGGTACAGATGGGCATAGTCAATCATGCTGGGATTGACTGTTGAGCGCTTGCATTGTAGTTTTCTTTGTTTGTGGACTTACTATTTATTCATTGTTGATGTTGACTTTTGGTTTTTTTCGAAGTTTAAAGTTCATTTGGTTTTGAAGAGCCGTTAATACGGTTCTGAAGTGTAATAAAGATTTATTTTGGCTTTCTTTTTGGATTTGACTTTGGTTTGCTTTTGAAGATTATTTGGAGTTCATTTTGAGTTTTAATTTGGTTTTTAATTTAATGACTTCCACTGTAGATCTTCGATAAAACCCTTAGCTGTTATCACGGTGGCGATAATACTTTGGTTTTTCCTAGTTAAGTAGGGAATATATATAATATTGTTTTCTATTATATTTATGATATATTCCGGAAATCTAAAGGAGGAAAGTTAGGAAATTCCAGGATGTTACAATGAAATCCAAACTATTCTAGCATAAACCCTATTTACATGATTAACTTTAGTACTTACGTGCCTTGTGTTATAACGGTGATCCACCACTACTTCTAGAAATCGCTTAACTCGAGTTCTCCTGCGTAGGAAAAATCGAAATTAGTTAAAAACCATGTTGACTAACTTCTACAACAACTCTAAACCAATTTTTTATATTGAAAACTTGTCCAAAACCTTCACTATATGGTCTCTATTCAATTTCATACGTTATTTTATAATTTCCTTTCCAAAACACTTGATTTTCGATAATTTTCTTATAGTGGCAGCTTTGAAAAGTTTCTTAAAACCTCCTTAAAACCTTTCTAAATATAGTAATTTGCTTAAAATAATAAATTCATGTCCTAAGATCATCATATGATGTTTTGGTGTGATAAAAACGATTATAACTTGTTATTTAATTTCATGTGTTACTATTTTTATTGTGCATGAACACGTGTTAATAAAAATTCACAGCATTATATATTTATTCATACTCTTGGAGAAGCACTCATACTCACGATGTACGAGCTTGTACTTTCTTTCCCTTACCCTTGGAGAAGCACTCATACTCACAATGTCCGAGCTTGTAACACAAAAGGCAAGTCACTAGATTTCCAGCACAGCCTTGCCTGGATGCACTAGCGGAAAAAACCTTTATGCTGCGGTCGTTTGACCACCTTTTGCTTCATTTTTTTACCACCGCATATGCTAGAGAAGCAAAAGGGTAATAACGTTATGCTGCGGTCATCTAAACAACCGCAACATAAAGTCCAATTCCCACCAATTTTTTGAAACTTTATGCTTCGCTTTTTTATGATGACCGCAGCATAAACTTTTTTTACCACCAAAATTTAGGATTTTATACTGCAGTTGTTATATATGACCGCAACATAAAATCATTTTCCCACCATTTTTTTGTACTTTATGCTTCGTTTTTGTTACATTATATGGCCGCATCAAAAAGATTATATATATATTTAATATCCACATATTCAATTGCTAATAAGAATTAACACTAATAGATCAATATTATGACATTTTTTATAACAAAATAAAATTATATAATAAATTAGTAAAAAACAAAAATAATAACATTATAGTTAATAACAATATATAACAACGTACAAATTAAACATGCATACATATATATATGCATGTCACTCCACCTAAGTATATTACGAAATATAATTTGATTCACTATTGAGTTCTTTTACACCATCATCTTGACCCAAGCTCCTTGTTTTATTTACAAACAATATAAAGTCATAAAACTAGCCAACTTCTCTCTAACTTCAACAATTTTTTGAACGGTGAACGACCCTTAACGTGTTGCCGACTTCAAAACCTTTAAATTCATTAAAGACATAGAGGGAGATATTAATTATTACACCATTGAAAGCAGCATGCAGAAAGCAGCGCAAAAAGCAGCAGCAGAAGAAAAATAGCAGGCAAAAGAAGAACATAAATTAGCATGCAGAAGACAAAAACAACAGAAAGAAGAAGAAGCACATAAAGCAGCAGCAGCTGAAAAACAACAGAAATCAGCAGCACAGAAAGCAGCATATGCCGAAATCAGTAGCACAGAATTGAAAGCAGCACATAACAAAAACAGCAGCAGCAGCAGCGTGCAAAACAGTAGCAGGAGCAGCACTTCGAAACAACAAGCAGCAGCACAGGTTCTGGTGAAAACAGGTTCTGTTTGGAGCACAGCAAAACATTTTAATTGCAACTAGCAGCAAAAACAGCAACAATAACGCATGACCATAACAGCAGCAAAGCATAAGCAAGTCATCATTAATCCCAATAACAACTAAGTAATACATTTAATAACAACTAAGTAATCAAGCCACCACCATCAGATATA
Source organism: Suaeda aralocaspica (assembly GCA_016808085.1). NCBI lineage: Eukaryota > Viridiplantae > Streptophyta > Magnoliopsida > Caryophyllales > Amaranthaceae > Suaeda > Suaeda aralocaspica. The sequence continues at coordinate 672,822 of PYUH01000811.1, forward strand.
TACATGTCTGTTCTGATGGGAAAATGGATTAGCTCCTGACCACTTCAGTAACTCCAGTCTTTGATACTCAACAGTCAACACCAACAAATTTCTATATTCCAATCAAGGTGTGCAGGTTAAACCAAGTATTCTATTAATGACCAACCACTAATTTAGCTAAAATTTACAAAAATTATACCTCACATACACACCCCAAAGCCAATCATTATTTTTCTGTTAGATTCATTTCTTTGAAGTAGTGTGCACTCATTGAATTTTTGGTGACCCTAATTTCGTTTTATACTGATTCTTGTTTGGTATCCTACTTTGAACAGATGAGCACCTTAAAAAGGTACATTTCCCCTGTTTTTCTCCTCTTACATATTTTAGGCAATGTTAGTTTTGAGGATTTGATAGGCGAAAATAGCAAATTAAGTAGCTCAGAAGTGATAAAACAATGTCACGACAAAGCTCTCATAAATCACAATCAAGTAGGAAAGCAATCATGACAAGACTGACAACCTGACAATCATCAATCAACGTAAAAAGAATAGGATTTAGAGCATACAGAAACATATAAGAAGCTGATAAGATAAAGTATAACCTTTTCTGGTTGCAATGAACGCAAGAAATCTAACAATTCATTCTTTTCCTACCCCCACGAGCTGTTGCATTTGAAGAGCTTCATTCTTCCTCTTCACTTCTTTAGCTCTTTTTAGTTCAATAGAATGTAAAATGAAGATTGTTAGAAACTAACTTGTCATCCATCTACAAGTAACCAGTTTTCTCAACTAAGAAAATGAAGAGGAGCATTCACTTTTCATGATTTTACTTTTCCATAGTTTAAAATTCTTTTTCAGAGGATTACACATGGCTTTGGCCTCTATTGAAGATCATGCAGGAAGTTTATAACTGAAATACCTATTTGAAAGATAACACATAGCTACAAATAATGTTCAAAGTTCCTGAACACCAAAATTTAAGGCCTCTGACGTGTGACTTTCACTGTCTTCTTCATGCAAGCCAAGAGTTTTTTCCAGACAAAGCCTATATTCAGCGTTTTGTAATATACATTAGCAACATCAAAAATAATTTAATGTGGACAAAGCACCTTGACACTACATGCAAACTAAGCTACGCTTTTATTTGGGTGGAGGACGCAGAATTTACAAGCTACAAACTTTTAGAGCAGAATTAAGGTAAGCATATGATCAAAGACAAAAACTCCTCACAGAGTCAATCAGAACATGCAGATGTGCAATGTTTAGAAACCTCGAAATAGGTACAATCACATTCAATGAAAACCCAAAACAAGCACGGAGAACTTACATCGGTGCTATCTTGCATCCTATTTCATAAAAATATTGACATCAATTCCGAACATCAACAGACGCAGCATCAGCCTGAATTTCTTTCCTTGTCCTGGATTAAGAAAGAAACAAGTAGCTATATTTAAATTAGATAAAAAGTGCATGTACCCCAATTAAACCCACCCTAAATTCGAAATTAAGAAGAAATTTCCATCCCAAATTGCCAATAAACATCATAAGTTACAATTATAATAAAATCCCCAATTAAACCCTAACAAGTTAAACCTAGCTAGCCCAAAATCCCCAATTAAACCCTAACAAATTAAAACAACTTACCAATTAAAACAGCAACAACGAAATGGAGCAGCAGCAAGGCGGCAGAGGAAGAAAGAAGAAGACGACAACGAAGAAGAAGGAAGAAGAAGACAAAGACGAAGACAAAGATGAAGAAGGCAGAAGAAGAAGAATCCGACAGACGAACCCGACGCACGAAGGCGGAAGTAGAAGAAGGACGACTGACGAAGAAGAAGGCGACGACGCAGAATGGGGACAGACGAAGGAGACGAAGAAGAAATATAATGTTTTTCTGAATTTTGCTTTGTGCCTTTGTTTATAGAATATAGTATATTCTTTTTTTTTTTAATATAAATCTTATGCTGCGCAGCATTTTAACGAAGCAAAAGGCTTTTTTTTTATCGCAGCATAAAGTCTATTTTAATTTTCCACCAAGAATTTTATGCTTCGTTTTTACTTTTTAACAAAAAGACTGCAACATATGTAGTGTAGCATATGAGAATTTTTCCACTAGTGATGGTTGCACTCGACCTCCTTGATTAGTAGTCTTCACCCTATTCCCATACCATTTACAGACTTTCCAAATTAAAGTTGTCTTTATTCCCCTGAAAATTGTTATTGAAACGAGGCTTCTTAAATCCAACATGATTCCCTTGTTGGTTAAAGTTTCCTTCACCATCCTTTCTTTTCTCCCTCGTCTTACCTTCTTTCAGCATCTCCTTCTTTTGGTCCAAGGCATACAAGTGTGCAGCTCTACCATATAACTCATCCAACGAGTCAAAAACTTGCCCAGCTAGTTGCAAATGAATATCTTTGGGCAAGCCTCTCTCAAAACGACTAGCCTTTAGCTTCCCTGTTGCCACAACTTCCTTAGAAAACCTAGACAACTCTATAAACTTCGAGTAGTAACCAGCATGCTCCCCATCTTGAGCTCCAAAAACTCATCAGCCTTTTGCTTTTGAAGGAACACATGGTAGAACTTGTTGCGAACTTGTTCCTAAAACACAGTCCAATTGAATCCTAGCAACGCTCTGATCACAGCTTCATTCTGTGACCACTAAAGATCCGCTTCTCCCCTTAGGTAATAAACCGCATGGTTTTCCTTGGATTCTTCTAGACACTTAACTGCACCAAATAGCTTATTGAACTCTCTCAACCATTCCTCTAAAACAGTTGGATTGGGCTCTCCTTGGTATGTAGGTGGCTTTCTTTGAGCATTTTTCTTGAAAAGTTCCCCAGCGGGGTCGCCTCCATACCATTTCCTATAGTGGCTAACTATTGAGCTGCAGTAGCCAATTGCCTCACTACCTCATTCAGCTGATTGTTGTTACGCTCAGCCATCCTATTTCTCCTGTAGAGGAAAGTCCTTTTTATTAAACTACTTCTAACTCTAAGCACCTTTATTAAACTTAAAATATAGCATAAATGCACCTTTTCAATTCGTCCCACAAAGGAAATTTCTATTCCTTTAGAGCAATTGATTCACTTAGTTTTGATTGTTACACAACCATTCAAATAAAATAAAGCACATAAATAAATAAAAAGTTTCCTTGGTTTTGCTCTACTTGAGACACAATTTCATTAAAAAAAAAAAACTCATTTTTATTCTCATAGTAGTTCTCAAATACTTAGTTTTCTAAAAGCTTTCATGGCTTATTGTCACTTATTCTTAAAAGAAATAACAGTAAAAAAGGTCCAACATCCTCTAAACATTAACAATACTAGACACCACAAGTTTAAACTAACCTCGTATTCCTAACACATAATCTCAAACATTAACATTATCATGTTTGTCCCTAGACATCACATATTTCTCAGGTATAAACTCAGGATCATCCTCAATGTCATCTTCAACATCGTCCTCTGAATCTTCATCCATGTCCTCTTCGGTATCAAGTTCATTTCCTTCTGCTTCCTCAAAATCAGTCACTAAGGCCCTGTTCCCCTCGTCTTATTTTTACATATTTTCAGCAAAAATAAGTTCTGTTTAGCAAAAAAAAAAGTTCAGATCAGTAAAAATAAGTTCAGATCAGCAAAAATAAGTTCAGTTCAGTAAAAATCAGTTTTAATCCTTAATAAATTGTTAATGACTTCAGCAAAAATAAGTTCAGTTAAGCAAAAATAAGTTCAGTTCAGTAAAAATAAGTTCAGATAAGTAAAAATAAGTTCAGTTCAGCAGATATAAGTTCAAATCAGTAAAAAGAAGTTCAGATAAGCAAAAATAAGTTGAAAAGAACAGGGCCTAAGTCCACAAAAACTCTGGTATTACCGGAACTAGATCATCAATCTCATAGCATGAACTATCCTTCGACCCACAACCTGGAGAACCTGAAGCAACTTCATTTTCATTCATTACAGCATTCTCTTGATCATTTGGGACTGAAGAGGCTATTGCACAACTTTAAAAATAACCGAACAACACTAACTAATATAGCTAGGGAAGTAGGGATAGATTCCACAGGGAAGCGATTAAACTTTATTAGTTCTAAAAAGTCAAAACTGTATAAGGGGCCTTGGTAAATTTTTAACTAAATTACTAAAAACTAGAAAAACGACGGAAATTAAAACTAGAGAAATAGCGGGAAATTATGATTTAAACTCTAATAATGGAAACCTAGGGCAGTCGGTTCACTATGAACAATCAACAAACTCATAAAGCATTCACTAAAAAATTCATTTACTTTCATTGAACCAGGGCTCACTAATTCTCTCGAACTTAGACTCCCTCAAAACTCCTTTATCGGCTCTCGCTCGCATAAATTCGTTTTGCCTATTATTCAATGGTCTTATTATAGTAATCTTACCTCTCGGGTTCGATTTCGACGATTACCTAACTCACAATTAAATCTGGCCACAATTTAATTGCAATCAATAATAGGAATTTAATTAATAATCAAGAATTAATTAACGAACATAAAATTAATTCATAACATGTTCATAGATCCCCTATCCCTAGAAAAAATAGAATACTCACAATAACTATGAAAACAAGAACAAAAACTAATTTAATAAACATGATCATAAACATAAATTAATTAACAAGAATTAAAACTAATAAACTAATTACTGAGAATTAAACCTTATTAACTAAACTAAACTTAAATTAAACTAAGAAAAGAAATAAACTAAATTGTAAAACTAAAAAGAACTTAAAAGAGAAAAGGGAAACAAAATTACCAAAGAACTTGAATTGAATTGAATTGTTGATAACAAAACTAAACTACTAATTCTAGAGAGAGAAAGGCTAATTAGGATTTCTAATTCTAAGATTTGCTAAAAAAAACTAGGTGTGTTAGTCCACCACTAACATAGCCTATTTATTAAATTTAAACCTAAGAACAAAAACCGGGAAAAAACGAACGGTGACTACTCGCGAGGAGAGCCCTGCGCCCGCAGCGGTCAAATCTTCTTTATTCCCTGCGCCCGCAGGTGGTCGATTTTGCGATTTCTGAGAGGCCTGATCAATGTTGCGGGCACATAGATCAAAGAGAGTTTAGGGACTGCGCCCTCATGAAATAACCCAAACTATCTTTTGATAATCTCCTTAGTTCTTCGCTCGATTCTTTCAACTCTCGTTCATAGCTTCTCGTACCTTGGCACGCATACCGAGGCAAGCCCATTTTGACTCATTTTAGCTCGTAGTGACTTCATAACTCCCTATTATGCTCCTTTAACACATAAAACAAACCGAAAACCACGCGTAATAACCGAAGAAGCAAATAATAAACATTAAAAGTGTTAGAAATCGACTAAAACCCCTAAAACTCATCGAAATCATAAATTAACACCAAAGAACGATATTTAATCAAAATAAAGCCACAAACTCAACTACTAAGCATAGAAATCAACCAAAAACGAGGGAAAAATACTATATTATACATGTATAGTAGGGACTGGTGTGGATGGTGTAGGGGCCCCGGATTTTAGGGTCCCAAATTTTTGGTCACCTATCCCAAACCGTACATAGGTCAAGTTAGACCTAAAAAATTGGCTTAAGGAAAAGTGAAATGGACTTTTTTTAGAAGTATTTTGCAAAAAACAGGAGTGCAAGAATTTCAGTCGCTCTAGCATGGTAGCGTGACAGAGTTTGTCACGCTGACTGTGCAGCGCTACAAAGCTTGTCACGCTGCAGGTGCAGCGTGGCAAACTTTGTGACGCTGCGACGTTAGCGTGACAAAGTCTATCGCGCTACACTATTTTTGTGTTTTTTTTTTGCTTTTTTTTCATTATCTTTTTTTTTTCGAGTGAGATAATAATATACGAATACGGACGATGCTAGTAAGAAGTCGCCAATGAGTTTTAGGAACTAAACTCATAAACCGTGTATTTAGATTCGATACGAATGGGACTCGAATAAGGGACGTTTGTCTAAATTGCACGGAAATCCTCTCCGATCCCATGGGGATGACTCCAAGTTGTGGTCGAGCGAACCAAAGATTGGACTCGGGGGCGAAGGTACTAACATGACGGAGTGCGTCGGGTTAGCCCATAGGCGGCCATTACTAGTTTCCTCTTAACCATACAGAAACTACATTTAAAATTACACAAAAATATCAATTTTAAATTTCACAAAAAAAAGCATTAAATTGTTAGTGAATCACAAAAAAAAAAAACTAATTAGTTTAACTCAAACCGTTATTAAAATCAATTTAAGGAGCCTAACATGATTAGATTTGTCCGAAAGAATTATCCTGATTAAGCGTTGCAAACAATCAATTTTAAATCCTGTAACAATAATAACGTGATAAAGCAGTAAATAAATAGTGAAACAACAACTTAAAAGTCCATAAACATGATTTTTAGGGCTCTCAGGAAACGTACCACTTCTCCTTTGAAGATTGTCTTCGTCGAGTATTAATTTGGGCGGAGTTTCGATTTATTGTTTCGATATTATTAAAATTTGTAGCCACTTTTTAGTAAAATAAATAGCAAATAAAATAATAAATAATTATAATAAAAAAAAAAGGTTGTTAAAAGCAATACTCGGATTATTTAAGTATGAGGAAGAAATGAAGTTAAAAAAATGTGTTGAGAAACGAAGGAAATGAGGGTTTTTATAACAGTGTGGGAACCCTAATCGCACTGGGCTGCTAGCGTGGTACGCCGAATCGCGCTGACCCAGTAGCGCAGGGAACCCTAAAACGCTACTAGTGTAGCGTTGTTAGCTTAGTCACGCTGAGCTGTCAGCGTGACTAAATTAACCGCGCTACGTTTTTGAAACATTTTTTATTTTTTATTTTTTATTTTTATTTTATTATTATTATTATTATTATTATTATTATTATTTTATTTTATTTATTTATTTAAAATAATAAAAGAGGCATTTGGATAAAAGGTCCGAGAAATAAGAATGAGATTTATTTTTAAGCCCAAGTATACTCGATATCCAATCTCTAGAGAAATGAGTTTTTTAATCATCATAGAGTCCTGTCGCGGGACAGGACTAAATTAGGTGTCTACATAGTAGCCCCCACTTTGATTGAGTCTGAGTAAGACGACAATCAAAGTATGCTCGAATCATTTTCCGAGGCTTTCATATCCAGAGCCATGAGCTCCTCATTAACCAATGGGCGTAGCAAATTTTAGAGAGCAAAGGCTCTCGAAACTGAAATCGAAAATAAATTCGCTTATTTATCAAAACACTTAGCAAATAAATTAGTATTAGTATTTTGGAATAAGTTTTCTTATGACTGGAAATAAGATAATAATTCGCTTATTATTACTATTTTGACTAAATTCGCTTATTTATTGAAATTATTGAAAAAATGTAATAAATTCGCTTATTTACTGAAATTATTGAAAAAATATAATATTCACTTATTATTTACTATTTTGAGTAAATTCGCTTATTTACTGACATTATTGAAAAAAATGTAATAAATTCGTTTATTTATTGCTATCTTGAGTAAATTCGCTTATTTACTGATACTATTGAGGAAATGTAATAAATTCTCTTATTTTACTATTTTGAGTAAATTCGCTTATTTACCGATACTATTGAAAAATGTAATAAATTTGCTTATTTATCACTATTTTGAGTAATTCACTTATTTACCGATATAATGAAAAAATGTAATAAATTCCTTATTTATTACTATTTTGAGTAAATTCTCTTATTTATCGATACTATTGAAAAAATGTAATAAATTCGCTTATTTATTACTATTTTGAGTAAATTCGCTTATTTACCGATATTAATGAAAAAAATGTAATAAATTCGGTTATTTATCACTATTTTGAGTAAATTCGCTTATTTATCGATATACCTGAAAAAATGTAACAAATTCGCTTATTTATTACTATTTTGAGTAAATTCGCTTATTTACCGATACTATTGAAAAAATGTAATAAATTCGTTTATTTATCACTATTTTGAGTAAATTCGCTTATTTACCGATATTAATAAAAAATGTAATAAATTCGCTTATTTATTACTATTTTGAGTAAATTCGCTTATTTACTGAAATTATTGAAAAAATGTAATAAATTCGCTCATTTATTACTATTTTGAGTAAATTCGCTTATTTACCGATACATTGAAAAAATGTAATAAATTCACTTATTTATCACATTTTGAGTAAATTCGCTTATTTTCGATATTAATGAAAAAAATGTAATAAATTCGCTTATTTATTACTATTTGAGTAAATTCGCTTATTTACTGAAATTATTGAAAAAAATGTAATAAATTCGCTTATTATTACTATTTTGAGTAAATTCTCTTATTTACCGATACTATTGAAAAAATGTAATAAATTCGCTTATTTATCACTATTTTGAGTAAATTCGCTTATTTACCGATATTAATGAAAAAAAATGTAATAAATTCGCTTATTTATTACTATTTTGAGTAAATTCGCTTATTTACTGAAATTTGAAAAAATGTAATAATTCGCTTATTTATTACTATTTTGAGTAAATTGCTTATTTACCGAAAATATAGTCAAAAGCTCACAAGGTGGTCATGAGATAACACCTTATCCTAATGTAATCCACTTTTGGGATATTTGGAATAAGGCAGGAGAAAAGGATCATCATCAAAATCAAGTTCAAAGCAAAACTCAACAACCTGCGCCGACCGTGTAGTGTCATTGCAGCAACCACGCTCAAGAAGCAGCGCTGCAAGTCTTGTGGCGCTGAGCCTATTAGCGCGGCTCTTTCACCCACGCCATAAGGTCAGCGTTCTACTCTTTGCTATGCTGTTTGTGGTTTTATTGCTTGATTTACAATGTTGATGTTGAAATTTTGTAGGTAGCGAGTTTGGTTTACTAGCGCTCGGGGCGTAGGCTGCTAGAGTAACCGCGCTGAGCAGTTAGCGTGTTCAACCAAACAACGCTGGAGCTGCAGCGCTGGTCCTCCAACCACACTGTGAGTTTTTTTTTTTTTTATTTATATTTTTTTTTAATTTTTTAAGCTTACTTTGAGAACTATGGGATAAATTTGTGCTTACGTTAGGGGATTGATTGCTATGATTTATTCAATTTGTAGTCATAAGGATGTTGAGTTTGTGACAATTTATATTTGCTCTTGTTTTATTAAACATGTATTTTTTTTGGCAAATGATTGTTCTAATGATTTGAGTGAAGTATAATGCCCATGAATCATTTGAGAATTGTTCTTATTACTCATGTCATGACCCATGTATTTTGACGTTTTAAAGAGTAGGAGGCTCTTAATTAGAGAGTTTTTGATTAGTCTTAATCAAAGCTAGGAAAAAAAAAACTTCTTGAATAGTTTAATTATAAGGGCAATGAGCTCTTAATTAATAATCAAAAGTGAAAAAATGATCTTGATTATTTTATTTATAGAGTAATGGGCTATAGAAAAAATGCTCTGATTAAATTATTTTATTTATAATCAAAAGTGAAAATAATGCTCTTAATTTAATAAAGAAGAGTAATGAGCTTCTTAATCAAAGTGAAAATGCTCTTGATTATTTATTTATGTATAAGAGTACGTGCTCTTTAATTAATAAGAAGAACAATGAGATTTTAAAATATAATCAAAGGTGAAGAAAAAAAATGTTCTTGATTAATTTTTTATAAGAGTAACGTGCTCTTAATTTAATCAGTGTCAAAAGTGAAAAGCTCTTGAAAAAATTTACTTTATTCATAAGAGTAGTGTGCTCTTAATTTAATAAAGAAGCGCAATAGACTCTTAAATTAATAATCAAAAGTGAGAAAAAATGCTCTGATTAATTCATTTTTTATAAGAGTAACGTGCTCTTAATTTAATAGAAAAGTAACAGACTCTTAGTAAAAGATGCTCTTGCTAAGTTAATAAGCTATCCTAATTTGTGGATTACAGCAATGTCTTCCCTAGAAACGAGCAAGATGGAGGGAGAGAGAGGGAAGAACGGATACACCTTAACGTCGTGCTAAAAAACCGTTCAAAGAGTAAAAATCGAGTACCACCCACTGCATGGGAGCCCCCACTTGATGGGAAATCGTGTCTTGAAACTTGATCCTGACCATCATATATCTTCTCGAGCATCAAGAGGAATTGTAAGTAATATTTTTTTTTCTTTTTTCAATATTTTACGAATTTTAGATGATGTAGTAAGTGAAATGTTATAGGTTGATGATGAATTACGACGATATGATTCCGGGAAGATGCTTGGTAAAATTTATGACACTCTCGATGAAAATACCAAAGAGTTAGTCAAGGTGAGTGGTTTTCAAGATATTCTTAGAATCTTATATAGAGAAAGAGAGATGTAAGATGTCTGCTAGTTTAGTTAGGGGAATGATGGAATGGTTTTGGGATACAACTAACACCTTTCATTCCCACGGGAGAGATGCTATAACTCCTTTCGATTATGGGATGATTCTCGGATTACCCTTGGCGGTATGGATATCCCTAATGAAGGAATGACAGGGAAAAGAGCCATGATAGGTGATTTACTGGGCCGATCTACACTCGATTAAAATTATATGAGAGAGTTTTCCCTTGGAGTGAATTGTCGGATGCTCTAGCCAATGAAGACATTATGGCAGAAACCACTTCCCTTCTAAGAGCTAGGATCTTCCTTTATATTTGATTGGTAGTACCTTTTTAACAGACAAAGGGCAACGAGTGGCCTTTTCTCTTATCCCATTATTGTCAGTATTTGAAAGGAATCAAGATTTTGCTGGGGGAAAGCGGTTATGTGCATTTAATATCTGAAATGCGTAAGACATCCAGTCATGGATGACCCGCTAAAAGAGGAATGTTCCTGGCTTCCTTAGGAGGCATTCCTCGAGTTATTGAGGTAACAAATTCTTTTACAATCTTATCCACATTATTTTATTTTGCTTTTCTAACCTTTTCTTTTCAGGTGTGGTATTTTGAACACTTCCCAACTCTTGCCCTAATAAATGACCGACCTAAGAGATTCCCGGTGAGCCGCAGATGGGGAAGACGGCTTAACATTCTCATAAACAGATGTAATACGCCAATCGATTATAACCTTCCTGAAGAGCAAGTAAGGACTCATTGTACATATACATTTATATATATTTATAACTACAATAAATGATTTTTAATTTTCCTTCTGTTGTAGATTATCTTTCGTCCATGGGACGGGATACTAGATATTAGGCCTGGAGTGCAGGTTTCACCACCTCTTGAGGAAGCCAGGATCCTTTTGAAAGGATGTAGGCAACTTGTTTG
>PYUH01000814.1:1356-20070 GCA_016808085.1 Suaeda aralocaspica
GAGTTCTATGCCAGTATTAGAGCTTTGGATCATGGAGTCATTATCTCATAGGCCTATCACTTCACTCTTCTGATCATGAGCTTGGAAGCACATTAATGGTCAACAAAAATGAATCCAAGACATGCTAAATGGGTTGAATTTTTGCGAATCTTTTCACTTCTCTTCAAAATACCAAAAAAGGGCGAAGTCTAATGTTGTTGCTGATTCTTTGTCAAGAAGGTATACTTCTTGTTGGTGTTTTGAACTTTAAGTTACTCGTGTTAGAGTTGATAACTCAAGTTTCGGAGCAAGATGGAGATTTGGACCAATAATGGCCGCAACTTTCAAAGGGTTCTTGAGTTGCTATGTGCTACAGGATGGTTTTTGTTTAAAGGTAATCTATTGGGTTCATACCAAGGTTCTATACGTGAGTTATTAGTAAGGGAGGCTCTCCGGAGAGGTATTGCTGGTGGACATTTTGGCATTACAAAGAACACGAACCATGTTTGTCAAGATAAATTTCTATTGGCCAAAATGATTGTTGATGTTGAGGCAATAATTGACTCATGTGACTATACTTGATCAAAAGGCAAGCGGCCTTTCATCAAGGGTTTTATACTCCTGCCAGTGCCAGGGGACCTTGGGAGGATTTTCTCCATGGATTTCATTGTAGGTTATCAAGGAACATGCAAGGGGAAGAAGAAAATTGCAATTTGTATGGTGTAGATTTTCAAGATGCTCATTTTACAACAGTCCATACGACAGATTGAGGGACTATGAATGTGGTTTGATTTGTTTTAGGACATACCTAAGGTTACATGGGGTTCCAAAGACTATTGAAGTGATTAGAGAACCACAAAGTTCATGAGCTCTTTAGTTGGAAGTCACTTTGGAGGTTAATAGGTACAAAAATTTTGTTTAGCACATCTTATCATCCTCAAACAGATGGCCAAACAAGGTCACTAATCGAACACTAGGGGTTTTGTTGCGTGTTTGGTTGTAAGCACAAAAGATTGGGATTTGCAGCTGCTCATGCTGAATTTGCTTACAATAGGTCGCCTACTTATGCTACTAAACACTCACCCTTTCGAGCATAGTCTAGATCACCCTAGTTACCAATGATTTTATAAGTATTCCTAAGGGAGTTGGTACACAAGATGCCACAGACAAAGTTGAGTACATGCAAAAACTTCATGCATAAGAATAAGGGCTAGAATGAGAAGGTCAATGATATCTACAGGCAAGAGCAAACAAACATACTCCACAACCTGTTTACAAGGCAAGGGGATTTGGTTTGTTACACTTAAGGAAGGAAAGATTCCAAATCAAAGGAAGAATTAAACTATGCCCTCGTTGTGATGGACCTGTTCACAACATAAGTAAGGTTGGGGATATGCAAATAAATGGAGTTACCAGGAGAATATTGAGCCATGCTAGCTTTCAACATTGGTGATTTAGTTCCTTATGTTCTGTATGCTCAACCTTCGAGGTTTGAGGACAAACTCTTCTGAAGAGAGGAGGATGATGCGAATATCAATAGCAAAACTTCGAGGGTTTGATTGATTGAAGGGGAAAACAAGATGCAACCTTGGGAGGTTTAGTGGCTTGTGACACAGCTTCTTGGTTGGATAGGGTGGATTTTTACGTGTGCATGTGACATGTACAAGCTTACTCTACGTAGTTTTCAAGCAATATAGCAAGTAGTTTCGGAGTGTTGAGCTTATGGGTTTTCTTCCCACGTCCATTGATAGGGTTTTACCATATGGTGTTTTGTGATTTCTTATTTAGTTTATGAGTCATGGTTGATGGAATCAAGCATGGGAAACACAAAAAGAAGGTTTCTTCGAAATAAAGTATTGAATCTTGAAGAGTTTCTTGAGTTCCTGAAATCGGAGTCCACAAAATCAACGGAAACTAGCAGTTATATGGCGGGAGTTTTTGAAAGATTTGAAGTTTTGGCAACGTGTCAACGGTGATTTCCGTGTTGTTTGACTTGGGTCACTTAATTTGGTTTTTCGAAATATGGTCCTGATTTGATTCTCAAATATCTAAGATTTAGACTAGAAATCAGATTACACAATATATGGTGCAGATTGTATCCGGTTTTGTTAAGATTTCTTGTTATCCTATCTTAGTTTTGTTATACCATATATCTAAGGTAGTTAGGATTTGTTGGTTCCAAATTTGTGATATGTTTTAGCTATAAATAGATGTAAATACATCAATAAAATTCAGATTAGAGTGATTAACACAAAGTTGGTTTCCCAGGTTTTTATTGTTTCACAAAGTAAACAATTTTTGAGAAATTTCTTGTGAGGAATTCGATTGGAGTGAGTGGTGCTTTGTGCTTTATCTCACGTGAGGATAGTTCTTAGGATTGAGGGTGCTTTGCTCTTTAATCAAATTCTACTAATTATTCGCCTTAGAAGTTCAGATTTGTGGTGCGTGGCTTTATCAAATTTGAAGTCTAGTTTACCTTGTGTGTGGCGTTTGACTATAACAAAATTCACATCAAAAGGTGTTTTGTTAGTTGGTGGAAAGGAGTTAGAAAGAGAGATGAAAACAAGTTCTATTTCATACAGTTTTAGCCAAGGAGGTAAAAGATGAATCCCAGAGATTCCTAGGGTTTTGCATCCATGTTGATGAGTTTTCGGATGTTTTCCTAATGAGTTGCCACCAGGGTTACCACCATACGGTGGATTGAGCATCAAATTGATCTTATTCCTGGGTCTCAAATTCCTAACAAACCTGCATATAGATGTAATCCAGAGGAAACAAAGGAGATACAAAGGCAGATTAGGATTAATGGGAGGGGGTACGTAAGAGAGAGCATGAGTCCATGTGCTGTGCCTACATTGATAGTACCTAAGAAGATGGAACTTGGAGAATGTGTATTGATTCAAGGGCAGTTAACAATATAACGTCAAGTATAGGTTTCCTATCCTCGTTTGGACGATTTACTATAGATTACATGGTTCTCAATTGTTTTCGAAAATTGTCTAAGAAGTGGCTATCATCAGATTCGAATGAAGAAGGTGACGAGTGGAAAACAGGCTTCAAAACAAAACTAGGGCTTTATGAATGGTTAGTCATTCTTTGGTTTAACTAATGCACCTAGTACGTTTATGAGGTTGATGAACGAAGTTTTAAAGCCATACATTGGTAAATTTGTGGTGGTGTATTTAGATGATATCTTGGTTATAGCAAGAGTGTTAGTGATCATCTAAGTCATTTGAGGAGTGTGTTTGAAACATTACGGGAACAAAAGCTCTATGCTAAGCTCGAAAGTACTATTTTATGGTACCAAGCGTGACGTTCTTAGGGTACATTGTGTCCAAGATGGAGTTTCTGTTGATCCATCTAAAGTAGAAGCTTATAAATCATGGCCAATACCTAAAACGTGAAAGAAGTACGTGCTTTCCATGGGTTAGCCCTCGTTTATAGGAGGTTTGTGAAGAATTTTTCATCTGTTGTTGCTCCTATGACCGAATGCTTAAGAAGATAAACCAAAGTTTGAATGGACTAAAGGGGCACAAGAAGCTTTTGACTGATCAAGAAGTTGCTTTGTAACACACCCATACTAGCCTTACCAGATTTTTCTAAACCATTTGAGGTTGAGACAGATGCAAGTGGGGTGGAATTTGTGCTGTCTAGTCCAAGGGAAGAGGCCAATTGCTTACATTAGTGAGAAATTGAATGGTGCGAAATTAACTATTCTACGTATGACAAAGACATTCTATGCAATTTCCAGCTTGGTCATTGGAGTCATTATTTAAGGCCTAATCACTTCATATTACACTCTGATCATGAACTTTGAAGCACATATGGTCAACAAAAGTTGAATCCAAGACATGCTAAATGGGTTGAATTTTTGCAATCATTTCACTTTTCTTCAAAATACAAAACGGGGAAGTCTAATATTGTTCTGATGCTTTGTCAAGAAGGTATATACTTGCTTGGTGTTTTAAACTCAAATTGCTTGGTTTAAGTTGATAATCCAGTTTTACGAGCAAGATGGAGACTTTGGACCAATATTGGCGCAACTTTCAAAGGGTTCTATGAGTTCATATGTGCTACATGATGGGTTTTTGTTCAAAGGCAATCTTTGTGCATACCAAAGTGTCTATACGTGAATTACTAGTAAGGGAGGCGCATGGAGGTGGCATTGCTGGACATTTTGGCATTACAAAGACACTAACCATGTTGCAAGAGCATTTTTACTGCCAAGATGATTGTTGATGTTGAATCTATCATAGCTCAATGTGCTCTTGTCAAAAGGCAGGGGCTTTCCATCAAGGCTACTACACTCCATTCAGTGCCAGAGGGACCTTGAGGAGGTTTCTATGGATTTCATTGTGGGGTTACCAAGGACAGCAAGAGGCAAGGATGCCAATTATGGTGGTGGTTGATAGGTTTTCAAAGATGGCTCATTTTACACACATGTCACAAGACCGGACATGCTATGAATGTAGCTGACTTGTATTTTCGAGACATAATAAGGTTACATGGAGTCCCAAAACCATTGTGAGTGACAGAGACACAAAGTTCATGAGTTACTTCTGGAAGTCACTTTGGAGATTGATAGGTACGAAACTTTGTTTAGCACATCTTATCATCCTCAAACAGATGGCCAAACAGAGGTGACAAAATCGTACAAGGGGTTCTTTGCGTGGTTTGGTTAGTAAAACACAAAAGGATTGGGATTTGAAACTTGCTCATGCTGAGTTTGCTTACAATAGATCACCTACTTATGCTACTAACACTCACCTTTCGAAATTGTCTATGGAATCAACCCTAATTACCAATTGACTTTGTAAGTATTCCTAAAGGGGAGTTGGTACACAAAGATGCCAAGACAAAGGTTGATTACATACAAAAGCTTCACGCAGAAGTAAGGGCTAGAATCGAAAAGGTAAATGATATTTACAAGGCAAGAGCAAACAAACACAAATCACAACATGTTTACAAGGGGGGATTGGGTTTGGCTACATTTGAGAAAAGAAGGTTCCCAAATCAACGAAAGAATAAGCTTATGCCTCGTGTGATGGACCGTTCAAAATCATAAGTAAAGTGGGGGACAATGCATACAAATTAGAGTTGCCAGGAGAATATGGAGTTCATGCACTTTCAACTTGGTGATTTAGCTCCTTATGTTCTTGATGTACCAACTTCGAGGTTTGAGGACAAACTCTTCTGAAGAAGAGGAGGATGATATGAATATCAATGAGCAAAACTTCGACGGTTTTGATAGAAGGTGCAAAAGATGCAACCATGGGAGAGCTAGTGGCTTATGGAGACACAAGACTCTTAGGGTTGGCTAGGGTGAATTTTTACGTGTGCATGGTGACATGTACAAGTTTCCTCACGTAAAAATCAAGCAAGCATAATTAGTAGTTTAGGAGTGTTGAGCTATATGGGTTTTCTTCCCACTTCATTTGATACGGTTTTACCATATGGTGTTTTGTGATTTTCTTATTTAGTTTATGAGTCATGGTTGATGGAATCAGACATGGGAAACACAAAATTGAAGGTTTCTTGAAATAAAGATTGAAGCTCAAAGGGTTTCTTGAAGTTCTTGAAAATGGAAGTCCATCAAAAATCAAAGGAAAATATAGCGAGTTATATGGCGGGATTTTTGAAAGATTTTGACGATTTTGGGCAACGTTGTTAAGTGTGTTTTCCGTGTTGTTTGACTTGGTCAACTTTAGTTAGTTAGTTGAAAATATTGTCCTTAGATTTGTTTCTCAAAATATCAAAGATTTAGGCTAGAAAATCAGATTTTTAGTTTGGTGCGCAAGATTGTATCCGGTTTCGTAGAGATTTTGTTGTTATCCTAATATTACTTTGTAGTAACATAAATCTAGGGTAGTTAGGATTTGTTTAGGATATTCACATATTGTGTGACATGTGTAGCTATAAATAGGATGTAAAATACATCAATAAAATTCAGATTAGATTGATTAAACACAAGTTGTTTCCGTCTTTATTGTTTCACGTAAGTAAACAAATTTTTGTGAGGATTCTTGTGAGGAATTCGACGAGTGAGTGGTGCTATTAAGCTTTATCTCACGTGAGGATAGTTTTTAGGATTTAAGGGTCTTTGCTTTAATCAAATTCTATCAATTATTCGCCTTAGGACTTCGAGTTTGTGGTGCATTGCTTTATCAAATTGAGTTCTAAGTTTATCTTGTGTGAGTGGCGTTTGTTTATAACAAAATTCACATCACCAAGTAATGCGTATCTCCTCGACAAAGCATCGACTACAACATTTGATTTCCCTTCTTTATATTTTGAAGAAAAATTAAATGATTGTAGGAACTCCACCCACTTAGCATGTCTATGATTCAATTTCTGTTGTCCAAATAAAATGATTCACGAACTCCACCCACTTAGCATGTCTTGGATTCAATTTCTGTTGTCCATGTATATACTTCAAATCTTCATGATCACTATGTAGGATAAAGTGATTTGGGCGTAAATAATGACTTCAATGATCCAAGGCTCGAACAATAGTGTAGAACTCCTTATCATATGTAGAATAGTTCAATCAAGTTCCACCTAACTTCTCACTCAAATATGCTATTGGGCGCTTCTTTTGAATGAGCACGACTGCAATTCCAACTCCACTTGCATCCGTTTCCAGCTCGAAGGGTTGTGAACAATCTGGCAAGGCTAGAACAGGGGCTTCACACAATTTTGCCTAAATGAGTTCGAATGCTCCTTGATCCTCTTTTGTCTACTTGAACTTTCTTTTATTCCCCTTCAAACATTCGGTCATGGGTGCTACTATGGTAGAATAATTCTTCACGAATTTCCGGTAAAACGAAGCCAAACCGTGAAAAGATCGCACTTTAGTTATACTCTTCGGTACGGGCCAAGTCTTGATTGCTTCTACCTTGGATTGATCCATGGCAACCCCATCCTTTGAGACCACGTACCCTAGAAACATAACACTTGGGACCAAGAAATAACACTTCTCCAATTTAGCATACAATTTCTCCTCCCGAAGTACTTGAAAAACGCTTCTAAGATGACTTAGATGATCTTCCAAATTCTTCGAATAAATCAGTATATCATCTAAATATACCACCACGAACTTCCCAAGAAAAGGTTTAAGTACCTCGTTCATCAATCTCATAAAAGTAATCGGTGCATTAGTGAGTCCAAAAGGCATAACCAACCACTCGTATAATCCAACCTCAGTCTTGAAGCGGTCTTCCATTCATCACCTTCTCTCATATGAATCTGATGGTATCCACTCATGAGATCTATCTTGGAAAATAGTTGTGAACTATGTAATTCGTCCAATAAATCGTCAAGTCTAGGAATAGGGAACCTATACTTGATGGTGATGTTGTTGACAATACTGCTATCTATACACATTCTCCACGAACCATCCTTCTTTGGTACTAAGAAAGTAGGCACGGCACATGGACTCATACTCTCTCGAACATAGCCTCTTTGCATCAACTATTCAACTTGTCTCCGCATCTCCTTGGTTTCCTCCGGATTGCTTCTATATGCTGCTTTATTAGTTAATGGTGCTCCCGGAATCAAGTCAATTTGATGCTCTATTCCTCGAATTGGAGGTAATCCCGGGGGTAACTCACTTGGAAATACGTCCTTAAATTCGTCCAATACTAGCTTCAACTCAACCGGCTTACTCCCGACTTGATTATCTTCAATTTCAAACTCCTTTGACATGAGAATATACACGGCATTCTTCCTCTTTAATTCCTTTTCTACTTCCTTTTCGCAAATAAAGAAGGATTTCTTCGAATTGTTGGTTTTAGGAATTCTATGATCCACCAAAGGCTTCAAGACATACGACTTTTCTCCCTTTCCTTTGCGAATCACGTAAATATTTGTTCGCCCATCAAACTTCACAAATCGATCAAATTGCCAAGGTATAACCAAAAGTATATGGCATGCGTCCATGGGGCAAACATCACATAGAACCTTGTCTTGATACTTGCCAATTGTGAATGAAATCAATGCTTGTTTGGAAATCCTAATCTCATTGGAATCATTCAACCAATGCAACTTGTACGGCTTTGGATGGTCGGTTGTACGCCATTGTAATTTGTCAATTAGTGTAGTTGAAACAACATTGGCGCAACTCCCCGAATCAATTATGATATCACAAAGTCGATCTTCTACCTTGCATCTTGTGTGAAATATCTTGTTCCTTTGATCCTCTTCAATTGGCATAGTTTTCGAATGTAAGGTTCTCCAAAAAACAAGACTCCTGCCGTGAGTTTCTCCATCCACTTCCTCGACGTTCTCCTCATCTTTCCTCTTTATCTTCCTCTATAACATCCATGTCACTATCACCTTCGCATCTAGCCTTCTCTTCTTCCCACTCTTGGGTAGTCAGTGTGCTTTTGGAAGGACAATTGTTTGCTATGTGACCGACACTACCACATTTAAAACATTTTCTATCATCACTCGCCTTCTTGAGGGTCCACATTTAAAACAGTCGAACTAGACGAACTCTTCTCCATAGTCTTCTCGGTTGGCTTGGAAAACCCTTTAGAATAAGGCTTCACAAACGAACTCTTCTTGCCTTTCACTTGCTTCTCCGCTCTAACCGCGGCTTGATGTGAATTTTGTTATAAACAAACGCCACTCACACAAGGTAAACTTAGAGCACAAATTTGATAAAGCAACGCACCACAAATTCGAACTTCTAAGGCGAATAATTGATAGAATTTGATTAAAGCAAGGCACCCTCAAATCCTAAAAACTATCCTCACGTGAGATAAAGCTCAAAGCACCACTCACTTAATCGAATTCCTCACAAGAAATTCTCAAAAAAAAATTTTGTTTACTTACGTGAAACAATGAAACCGGAAACAATATGTGTTTTCAATCAATCTAATCTAAATCTTATTGATNTCTAATCTGAATTTTATTGATGTATTTTACATCCTATTTATAGCTAAACATATCACACAATATGTGAATATCCTAAACAAATCCTAACTACCCTAGATTCATGGTATAACAAACTAAGATTAGGATAACAAGATAATCTCCACAAAACCGGATACAATCTTGCGCCATATAATTATAATCTGATTTTCTAGCCTAAATCTTAGATATTTTGAGAAACAAATCTAAGGACAATATTTCCAACTAACTAACTGAAGTTGACCAAGTCAAACAACACAAAAAACACCGTTGATAACGTTGCCCAGAATCGTCAAAATCCTTCAAAAATCCCGCCACATAACCCGCTATAGTTTCCTTTGATTTTTGATGGACTTCCATTTTCAAGAAACCTTTTGAGCTTCAATCTTTATTTCAAGAAACCTTCAATTATGTGTTTCCCATGCTTGATCTTATCAACCATGACTCATAAACTAAATAAGAAAATCACAAAACACCATATGGTAAAACCCTATCAAATGAAGTGGGAAGAAAACCCATATAGCTCAACACTCCTAAACCACTAATTATGCTTGCTTGATTTTTACGTGAGGAAGCTTGTACATGTTACCATGCACACGTAAAAATTCACCCTAGCCAACCCTAAGAGCCTTGTGTCTCCATAAGCCACTAACTCTCCCATGGTTGCATCTTGTTTTCCCCGTTCTATCAAACCATCAAAGTTTTGCTCATTGCTATTCATATCACGGCTTTACATACTTCTTCAAAGGTGTAATACTCGTGTAGCTCAATTTTCTCCGAGATATTCTCATTTAATCCGACAATAAATCTTGCAATCTTATGCTCAACAATCTCATCAAAATCGCAAAGCATACACAACTTCTCAAACTCGGTCAAATAGGCTTCAACAAATTGTGACCCTTGGTTAAAAGTTTGCATCTTTATGTAAATGTCTTGGACGTAATCATGAGGCACGAACTGCTTCTTCATAGACTTCTTCAGTTGTGTCCAAGTTGAAATCTTTGACCTCCCTTCCTTGCGCCTTTTTTTCTTCAAGTTATCGTACCACAAGCTAGCGTAGCCCGTGAGTTTTAACTCGGCGATTTTGCATCTCTTGCGCTCATCATAATCCTTGTAGTCAAACAAAGCCTCGGCTCTCCGAATCCACTCGAAATACTTTTCAGGTTCGAGCATACTACCATTAAATTCGGAAAAATCCAACTTCAAATTACGATCATCATCCTTGTGTTTAGGTTTTCTCCTTCGCCTATCATCTTCTTCACTAGATGAATCGTATTCGGCCTTCTTCTTCCTTCTTCTCCTAACTGATTCTTCTTCACTCTCACTTGAAGAGGAACTTGATTGGATCTTCTAGGGCTTCTTGGAAGAACTTGATGAAAATCTTTCACGTTGATCCAAATGTTGCATCAATTCGGCCATCTGTTTGGTTAGTTGTTCCAATTGCCGATCTCTTCTAAGGTTATGTGCTTCTTCAAGGGTTATACCTTGTGGAATTGGTGTGATCTCCTCATCTGCCATTCTTCTACACAAATATGAGTAGTTCGTACAAGAATCTTGATTTAAAGATAGGTTCTTGAATTCAAACTTAAGTTTTTTTCACAATCGGACAAAACCGCAAATCCAGAAAAATTGTTCCGACTTTGCGAATTTGTGCAGGTCGCGATACTTCTCCAAATTGCACAAAATTTTTACTGTAGGTAGATTGATGTTTTCTGAACCTCCACCAAAAATTTTAGCTTCAAATTCATCGTCAATCATTCCAGTATTTTTTATACGAACCTTGCTCTGATACCACGATGATGTGAATAATGATCCGAAAATTAACCTTCACCAAGGATAAGAATGTGTCGATTTATATACAGGAAAACCACCAAGAATTAAACACAAACTAAGGCTAAATTAATTAGAGAATCCACCCCAATTAACCCACCTACGGCTGTGTTAATCAAAACAAACAAAACAGTAATCAATTCGTAAATTGATCAAGAACACAAGAATCCACTTGCAAAAATTAAAGTATGAAACTTTTATTCAATTCTAACTTAATTAATTATATCCTAATGTTGAGACTATTTATAGGTATAATCAACAACAAAATCCTAACTAAAAACAACAAATATACACGCCTAAACTAGGGAAATTTGTCCCTTACAAAATAAACACACAACTAACTCAAGATAAGATTGCCACATCATCATGCAACTTGCACTTGATCTTATCTTGCCTAACAAACTCTAACTAACTAAATAACTAATCAAGAAAATATCTTAAAAACTTGACTAAATAATTATCTAACAAGATAAACATCAGATTTGTAAGCTAAAATTAGAAGAATTACTTGCTGCCCAAGAATCAAGAAAATTCGCCAAAAACTCACCATATGTGTTTGTTGGTTTTTGCGCATATTTCAAGATTCCTTCAAGAACTTCAAGAAATGTTTCAAGATTCAATCTTTTAATCAAGAAACCTTCAAGAACCTGTCCTCCATGCATTTTAGGACCTTTCTAAGCCATGCAAGCCTCTTCTACTCCAAAGGTTCTTCACCATGCATACGTCCAATTGACCACCTTGAAGTCCTAAATAATGTGTGTTGTTTGAGTCTTGAGCCACGTCTATGAGAGCAGTTGAGTCCTTGTCAAATTGAATCAAATCTTCAAGGGTGGTGTCTTCATCGATGTCCACATCAAATAATTCAATATAAACACCTTGATTGTGTGAAACAACTTTATGGTTGATATCTTTTCTTAACTCAGATATTTCAACTTGTAAATCACAAATCTTACCTTCATATTCCCAGCAAAAGAAGTTTTTAGATTCACATGCTCTTTGAACAATTCTTCCACATCATCAACCATATAATTATATGCTAGAATTAATTCTGAATGTTCTAGAGAAAATGATTTCTGGTTAAGTAATTCGAAGTTTATATCTTCAACTTCTGCCTCATTAAGCTTACTAATACTTCTTTCATTATTTTGATAACAAATTTGCTTTTGAAAAAACAGATTGAGGTTTTAACATCTCAAGTTCTATATTCTTCTAATCTAGACTTATTTCAAGCTCTGGAGTTTTTTCTTTCAGTTCTGTACAAATAAGTTCAAGCTCAGCCAAATGGCATTCACTAAGATCTAGATTTCGAGTTACTTCTCTTAGTTTCTTTTTGTTAGCCTTATAAGCAGAATTGCCTTTAACATTTTGTTCTATAGCAGCATCCATAAAATTTAGTAACTCATCTCTATCACAATATCTCATTTGATCATGCATATCAGAAATAGTTACATGTTCTTCATCAGAAGAGCTACTTCCAGTCATGAGACACATGTGTCCCTTCTTTCCTGAATTGGTCTGACCCTGGTCTACTTCTCCAACAATGCAGTCACACAAACTAGGGCTTCTTCCTCCTCACTTTCACTACCAGAGTCACAACATCCCCAGGTAGCAAGCACGACTCTCTTTGTCATCTTTTTCTCCATTTGTCCTCCCTTGTCAGTTTTCCATGCTGGACAATCCTTGAACGTATGTCCAGTTTCACTACTGATGTGTAAACAAATAGATAAACTTGTTCACAATGAGTTAAGAATGCGAGTAATATTTTTAGATCACAGAAGGAATAATATTTTGGAGTAATCAAGAAAGTTTAGGGGAACTCTCACCCTTAACTTGAGGATATAACAAGGAGGAACTCTCACTCACTTGTTTGGGCGTAGTAGTGTTTAGGGAACTCTCAACCTAGACGACAACTACAAGTTTATCTTTAGGAACTCTCACTAAAACTACACTCCTTCAAATTTGAGACACTCTCGAATTTGGGCAAATAACTTTAACTTACACAAGTCAAAATTAACAAACAGACTTAAAAGTTAGGCAATATTCTGATCTGATGTTCATTCATAATTTGCACGCTATTTATAGCCTTAGTACATCATCTACTTGCATCTTTACTTAGCTAAAATAAACAACAATTCAGCAATTGTAAAACTGAAATAAAGGGCAGATTAATTGGCTCATAACCGTCCAAATTAATTCCCCATTACAACTGAATATTTTCCTAATTAAGAGAGCTTAAAATAAGGAAAGAATAATTCAAAGTGTTCAGCAATTAAATCCCAAAACGTTACACAAAGCTGTCCAGATTTCTTCCTTCAAAACTGCTCAAATTTGTCATTCAAATATTCCTTGATTTATGCCTTGTAACAGCCACGAATTTACCCCTCATTCAAGCCTCTTTATTCAGCAAATAAACCTGATTTAAACAGCTCATAACTCCCCTTTAAAAGAGTTTTAAAACCTGCTTAAAATTCATCGTTCAATCAGCCCTTGATTTACGCTTGTAACTTCTCAAAATTAATTCCCACTTTAAGCTACTTTATTCAACCAATAAATCAGTAGAAAACACCTAAAATAAGCCGTCCAAAGAGTTTAAAATGCAGCTTGAAACTCTCCTTGAAACATGCCTCAAAACAGCCATGCATTAATCCTTACAACGGCTAAAATTTAACTCCCCAATCTGATTGGAATTACTCCATATAACTGTCCATTTTCACGTGAATAAGGTAGGAATAATTCATGCTAATTATCTCCATCCTTAAAGTAATTGGTTACACTTAGCAAGGTGCACCCACTTGCGGACTTACTCGGACCATGCACATCAAACTNACTCGGACCATGCACATCAAACTCCATAGGAGTAACCTCGAACAAGGACTTAGACAAAATTAACTCCCTTGCATGGACTTGGTAACCTGAATTATATGTACCTTGGTGATACGAATATCAATGAGGAAAACTTCGATGGTTTGGTAGAAGGTGCAAAGCAAGATGCAACCATGGGAGAACTAGTGGCTTATGGAGACGACACGAGGACTCTTGGGGTTGGCTAGGGTAAATTTTTACGTGTGCATGGTGGCATGTACAAGTTTCCCCACGTAAAAATCAAGCAAGAATAAATTAGTAGTTTAGGAATGTGAGCTATATGGGTTTTCTTCCACTTCACTTGATAGGGTTTTCCCATATGGTGTTTTGTGATTTTCTTATTAAGTCTATGAGTCATGGTTGATGGAATCAAGAATGGGGAACACGAAAATGGAGGTTTCTTGAAAGAAAGATCGAAGCTCAAAAGGTTTCTTGAAGTTCTTGAAAATGGAAGTCCATCAAAAATCAAAGAAAAATATAGCGGGTGAGATTACGGGATTTTTGAAAGATTTGGGAACGGATGTTTACGTGTTTTCCGTGTTGTTTGACTTGGTCAACTTTAGTTAGTTGGTTGATATATTGTCCTTAGATTTGTTTCTCAAAATATCTAAGATTTAGGCTAGAAAATCAGATTTCAAGCATGATGCGCAAGACTTGTATCCGGTTTGAGTAGATTTTGTTATCTAATGTTAGTTTGTTTATACCTTAATTCTAGGTGTAGTTAGGATTTGTTTTAGGATATTCACATATTGTGTGACATGTTTACTATAAATAGGATGTAAAGTTACTCAATAAAATCAGATAGATTGATTGAAAACACAAGTTGTTCCGTTTCATGTTTCACGTCAAAACAAATTTTGTGAGGATTCTTGTGAGGAATTCGACGAGTGAGTGGAGCTATTGAGCTTTATCTCACGTGAGGATAGTTTTTTTTGGATTTGAGGGTGCTTTGCTTTAATCAAATTCTAACAATTATTTGCCTTAGGACTTCGAATTTGTGGGTGCGTCGCTTTATCAAATTGGAAAAATTCATAAAAATAATCCCAACTATGGGCGTTCACCTAATAAAAGACCGAACTTTGATTAATCCAAAAATGGACCCAAATTTCATGCTCATTTTCCAATTTTGGACCCTCCTGAATTTTAACCTATAAAACCAAGTAAATTGTTAATTATCCGGTTTTTTCTTAACATTTGGAGGTTTCGGGTGGAAGGATGATTGTGGTGGTGGTTTCAGGTGGTCCTGCTTAAGCAAAAATCGGATAATTAGCAAGATTTACTTGATTTTACAAGTTAAAATTTAAGAGGGTCCAAAATTGGAAAATGGGTATGAAAGTGGGTCCATTTTTCGATTAATCAAAGTTCGGTCTTTTATTAGGTGAAGGCCCATAGTTGGGATTATTTGTATGAATTTTCAAATTTGTGTCTAATTTTATTGTGTGAGTGGCGTTTGTTATAACAAAATTCACATCAACTTTTTGTCTTTCGTTGAGAGATTCGTCAATCTCAAGTTATCATCATCAATTTTCATGGCTCAAGAGGGTGGAGACGAACATCCACAAGGATTTACGAAGGGTTTGAGTTGGCAAGCAACAGAATTGCGTATGCAAGGAGAGATCGACGAGTGAAGGCTCGTTTAGAAGAAGTTTGACAATCATGGCTTCCACGAAGAAGACTCCTACTAAATCTAAGCAAGAGGATGGCTCATCATCAAGTTCGAGTGAGCAGGAAAGTGTGAGAAGTGTTGTAACCAAAGAAAGGATACTCGTCAAGTTCTAGTGACGACGAGGAACTAGGTCAAGACACAAACGCAAGGGGAAGATAAGGGATGAGATCGAAACCTTAAACTCGAAATCCCTGAGTTTAATGGAGGGTATGGATCCTGAAAAGTTTTTAGATTGGATTCGTAGAGTTGAGAGGATTTTTCGTTACAAGGAGTATGATGATCATAAGTCCTACAAATTAGCAGAGTTGAAACTCACTTCCTTGCAAGTCTAGGCTTGAGGGGTTACAAAGGAAAAGAAGGAAGGAGGGTAGGTCGAAATCTCTCATGGTCTAAGTTAAAGAGGGAGATGAGGAAACGGTTCGTCCCTCAAGATTTCGAACAAAACAACTTCATTAGATGCATACATTGAAGCAAGATAGAAAATCTGTTGACGAATACATTGTGGAGTTCGAAAAATTGATCATGGTTTGTGACTTAGAAGAGAAGGAGGACCACAAGGTGGCTCGTTTTGTGGCTGGTCTAGATGACAACATAAGGGAGAAGGTCGAATTGCAACCTTATTGGACCTTTGATGAAGTTTGTAGAGTGGCTGCAAGAGTTGAAAGCAAGTTGCACGTAAGCCAAAGCAACTTGATGTGAATTTTGTTATAGACAAACGCCACTACACAAAGAAACTTAGACTTCAAATTTGATAAAGCTACGCACCACAAATCTAACTTCTAAGGCGAATAATTAGTAGAATTTGATTAAAGCAAAGCACCCTCAAATCCTAAGAACTATCCTCACGTGAGATAAAGCAAAGCACCACTCACTCAATCGAATTTCTCACAGAAAACTCTCAAAAATTGTTACTCGTGAAACAAAGGAAAAAACCGGAAAACACTTTGTGTTTAACTCTCTAATCTGAATTTATTGATGTATTTTACATCCTATTTAGGCTAAACATATCACACAATATTTCAGAAATTAAACAATCCTAACTACCTTAGATATATGGCATAACAAACTAAGATTAGGATAACAAGAAAATCCTAACAAATCGGATACATATCTTTGCACCATATATTTTGTAATCTGATTTCTAGTCTAAATCTTAGATATTTTGCAAATCAAATCTAACCACCATATATCCGAATAACAACCTAGTTGACAAAGGAAACAACACAAAATCCCGCGTTGACAACGTTGCCCAAAACTTCAAAAATCTTCCAAAAATCCGCCATACATTGCTTGATTTCTCGTTGATTTTTGTTGGACTTGGATTTTCAAGAACTTCAAGAAACCTTCAAGATTCAATCTTTATTTCAAGAAACCTCCATTTTTGTGTTTCTCATGCTTGATTCCATCAACCTTGACTCATAAACTAATCAAGAAAATAACAAAACACCATATGGTAAAACCCTATCAAATGACGTGGGAAGAAAACCCATATAGCTCAACACTTCTAAACTACTAACTATACTAAACCCATATGTCTATATTTACGTGAACAAGCTTGTGCATGTCACCATGCACACGTAGAAATCCACCCTAGCCAACCCAAGAAGCTTGTGTCTCCATAAGCCACTAACTCCCCCAAGGTTGCTTCTTGTTTTCCACTTTCAATCAAACCCAAACCCTCGAAGTTTGCTCATGATATGCGTATCATCCTCCTCTTCTTCAAAAGAGTTTGTCCTCAAACCTCGAAGTTGGTCATCAGGAACATAAGGAGCAAATCACCAATGTTGAAAGTAGCATGGACTCCATATTCCCCTGGTAATTCCAATTTATAAGCATTATCTCCCACTTTACTTATAATTTTGAACGGGTCCATCACAACGAGGCATAAGTTATTCTTCCTTTGAATTTGGAAATCTTTCCTTCTCAAGTGTAACAAACCAAATCCCCCTCTTTGTAGATATGTTGTGATTATGCTTGTTTGCTCGTGCCTTATAAATATCATTAACCTTCTCAATTCGAGCCCTACTTCTGCATGAAGTTTTTGCATGTACTCAACCTTAGTCTTGGCATTTTGTGTACCAACTCTCCTTTAGGAATACTTAAAAATCAATTGGTAACTTAGGATTGACTCCATAGACAATCTCGAAAGGTGAGTGCTTAGTAGCATAAGTAGGTGACCTGTTATAAGCAAATTCAGCAGATGAGCAAGCTTCAAATCCCAATCTTTTTGTGTTTTACTCACCAAACCACGCAACAACACCCCTAATGTTCGATTAGTGACTTCTGTTTGCCCATCTGTTTGAGGATGATAAAGATGTGCTAAACAAAAGTTTCGGCCTATTACATCCAAAGTGACTTCCAAAGTAACTCATGAATTTGTGTCTCTATCACTTACAATAGTCTTTGGAACCCCATGCAACCTTATGATGTCCTTAAAGTATAAATCAGCCACATTCATAGCATCATCTGTCTTGTGACAGGTGTGTAAAATGAGCCATCTTTGAAAATCTATCAACTACTACCATAATAGTATCTTTCCCTTGGTGTCCTTGGTAACCTACAATAAAATCCATAGAAACATCTTCCAAGGTCCCTCTGTGTGCAATGGGTATAAAAACCTTGGTGAAAGGCTGCCTTTGCCTTTTGACAAGTAGCACATTGAGCATTATGGCCTCAACATCAACAATCATCTTTGGCCAATAAAAATGTTCTTGCAACATGGTTAGTGTCTTGTAATGCCAAAATGTCCAGCACAATCCTCCTCCATGAGCCTCCCTTACTAAAACTCAAGTATAGAAACACTATGTATGCATAATAGATTACCTTAAACAAAACCCATCATGTAACACATAGGAACTCATAGACCCCTTTGAAAGTTGCGCCATTATTGGTCCAAATCACCATCTTGCTCGTAAAATTGTGTTATCAACTCTAACCCAAGCAACTTAAAATTCAAACACCAAGCAAAGTATACCTTGTGACAAAGCATCAGCAACACATTAGACTTCCCCGTTTTGTACTTTTGAAGAGAAGTGAAAAGATTGCAAAAATTCAACCCATTTAGCATGTCTTGGATTCAATTTTGTTGACCATTAATGTGCTTCAAAGCTTCATGATCAGAATGTAATATGAAGTGATTAGGTCTTAGATAATGACTCCATGATCCAAAGCTCTAATAATGGCATAGAACTCCTTGTCATATGTAGAATAATTCAGTTTAGCACCATTCAACTTCTCACTAAAGTAAGCAATTGGCCTTTTCCCTTGGACTAGAACAGCACCAATTCCACCCCCCTTGCATCCGTTCTCTACTTCAAATGGTTTAGAGAAATCTGGTAAGGCTAGTATAGGGTGTTACAAAGCAACTTTTAATCAATTCAAGCTTCTTGTGCCCCCTTAGTCCACTCAAACTTAGGCTTATCCTCTTGAAGGAAGGCCCACATCAGGTTGGCGATGTTTTGGAT
>PYUH01000817.1:0-17852 GCA_016808085.1 Suaeda aralocaspica
TTTACTAAATGGGTAGAAGCAGAGCCAATGAGAAGTATTAAACATGGGGATGTCAAATGGTTCATTTGGAATAATATAATAACAAGGTTCGGGGTACCTCAATTAATAGTGTTCGATAATGGTCCTCAATTTGAGACTCCACAGTTTAGAGTATGGCTAGAAGATCAAGGCATCTCAGCTCATTTTGCCTCAGTGGGCTATCCACAAGCCAATGGACAAGTGGAGGCCTTCAACAAGATCATCAGCACGGGAATGAAGAAAAAGCTGAATGCTGCCAAAGGTCTATGGGTGGACGGATTGTACAATGTCCTCTGGTCTATCAGGACAACAACAAAGAATTCCACATGGGAAACCCCATTTATGCTGGTGTATGGATCGGAAGCAGTTCTCCCCATCGAAATGTGTGAGCCTACTCTAAGAATTATGTTATATGATGAAGGGGCTAACTGGGAGATGATGAAGGCCACCCTGGACATGTTACCTGAATTTAGAGGCAATGCTTTGCTTAGCCAAAAAGTGTACAAGCTAAAAATGGCAAGAGAACATAACAAGAGGGTAAACCATAGGCCAATGATGTTAGGGGATCTTGTGCTGAGGAAAATGAGGTCAATTGGGAGAGCTGATAAGCAGGGCAAACTTACTCCCAATTGGGAAGGTCCATACAAGATAATTGAAGTGTTGAGAGATGGAACCTATTGTTTACAAACTCTGGATGGGTATGAAGTACCCAGAACCTGGAACGCAAATAATCTGAAAAAGTACTATTTATAAACTTGGTTTCAAGAAGCCATAGTGTAAGGCCATGTGCCCACATATTTAATCCACGTTTATCAATGGGGAAAGAAATTTTATGTTGTACTGAATTGGCTACGGGTAGCAATTAATGAAATTTCTTCTTCCTCTAATGTTCGTCTTTATATATCAAGTATATACTTGTTTAAATAGATGCTGATCTCAGCAGTCAAGGGCACAACCCCACACTTAACCATGAATTAAAGTAATTCAAAACTTGCTTAACAGTTTTGAAATCAATAAGGGTAGGATCCCGAAAATTAAACATAGGTTAATACTTGGTGGTAAAAGCAATACGAGACTTTTACCCCCTTAGGTGATTACGGATCACCAAATCGACTTTAAAGGTCCAGGATTCGGTATTAAGATAAAAATTCTTACTGTAAACAAACTAATAACAGACTCGATCCCTATGTTTAAGGGAAATCAATATGGTTGATTGATTCATCACCTCTAAAGAGAAACAAATCAATCAAAGTCTAAAGTTTGTAAACACAAGGATCTTACCGATTGAAAGAATAATATAAGGGTTAAGGCGATGAGTCTCAACAGGTTAGGACATCTAGCTTGTTACATCTGAAGTTACATGAAAACACCGGATGTGCCATATATGGGTTTGAACACATTCAATTAGGTCAC
Source organism: Suaeda aralocaspica (assembly GCA_016808085.1). Classification (NCBI taxonomy): domain Eukaryota; kingdom Viridiplantae; phylum Streptophyta; class Magnoliopsida; order Caryophyllales; family Amaranthaceae; genus Suaeda; species Suaeda aralocaspica. Next base: position 1,432 of record PYUH01000817.1, read on the forward strand.
CAAAAGGGGACCGAGTTTAATGATAAAAACACTAAGTTTGACACATTCGGTGTCATTAAGTAAGGTACATTCGGTGTCTGGTCACCAAAAAGGGACCGGGTCAAATGATAGAAACACTAAATTTGGCACATCCGGCGTCATTAAGTATGACACATCCGGTGCCATTGAAGTGCGATGCATCCGGTGTCAAGACACCTAAAAGAGCTTGAGTCTAATAACAAAATTACTAACTTTGACACATCCGGTGTCATGTGATTACACCGGATATGCCAAAATATACTGTAAACACTTAACAAATATTCATGAATTTTATGTGAAAAATGTCCAAGTTGAATCTCAATGCTTATTTATAGGGGTTATGACTTGTCGGTGAAGTCTTTAAGTGAGATTTCTATGAAAAATCCCTAAGTTAAAATCTTTGATTCATCTAAAATCCCTAAGTTAAAATCTCTGATTCATCCTTTAAATGTCAAATTAGAACAACTTATACTTTAAATCTCTAAGTGATTTATAATCTAAAATTCTAAGACCAATGATCAATGGCTCATGATTTGTGTTCCTAAGAAAGTTATATCTTTATGAATTATAAGGGTTATGAACAATAAAACCTGCGAAATTTCTCAGTAAAAACACTTAGAAATATATAAAATGCTTTGCAAATGGATTGTATCCACCATTGGAAAATTGCAACGAAAGTGAACAAAGTTAAAAGATGGATTGATAAATATGCTTAAAAGCACAAATGTATAATACAATTGGTTTAAAAAACCAACGCTGAATAAATTGTCAAAAGATTATACAATACAACAAGTTATAAATTAAAAAGAAAAAAAATCAAGGACCAGCTGGTGCAGGTTGATCTATGGTAGTGGACGCAGTAGTATCTGCTCCAGCTCCATTCTTCTCCTTGTCTTCTTCCTCATCTCCGGCTTCCTCCTCTTCATCTTCAGCATCAGAGGGGCAGAAAGGGCTGAGAGGAGTGTCCCCACATAATTTGGCTAGGTGAGCCCTTGTTGCATAATCCAGCCTCTTTTCGAAGTACTGGAATTGGACATATTCCTTGAGGCCGAGTGTCCAATCCTCTGCAATCCGTTGTCTGGTAGATTCTTCCCCTTCCAGATATTTTTGGACTACAAATTGTCCAGCTTGGTTTAATTCCTCCTCTTTCTTTTTCTCCACCTCTTCAAGCCGGACATTAGCAGCTCTAAGTTGCTCATTTAATGCAGCAACCTTCTTCTCAGCCTCTTCAGCCCTTAACTCGGTGTCCCTCTTGTCAGAGACCATCTGCTCCAAGTCCAGCTCCTTCTTTTTGTACTCCTCCAACTCGGTCCATAGCTCCTTGTTCCTTTTAGCCATGACCAAGTTCTGCTCTTTGGCTTGTCCCAAAGAAGCAGACAGCTCATTCACAGCATGTGAATTTTGAGCTTGGATTCCGCGGACTTGTTCGCTCAGGTACGACTCGCAGATGGTTTGCATTCGGGGTGCCTTTTCCCTCTCCTTCTTGGTTTGAGCAACCAATTTTTGTAAGTATTGAAGCCGAAAGATGATCTGTCAAAAGAAAAATCCACAAGTTAGCAAAAATCCACTAAGTAATAAAATGGCATAATTAAAGAAACAGTTGAAAGTTAGTAACAAAAGAAAGAATAATAAATAATTTACCTCAATACAACTGTTGAAACATGGACCTAGCTGCCCATCAAGGATGCCCCTTATCGACTCCTTGTACTCTTTATCTCCACAGCGGAGAACCTCCCTAACCAACTCCTTCTTGTAGTTGGAGTCGAAGGTTTTAAAGGTTGAAGGGATGTCACCTTCCTCGTCAAGGAAGTCCTTCTCAGAGTCAGCCACATCTGTAGTGGGAAATGGAATAATTATAGCACGAGGGTCTCTAGGAGATGTAATAGAGTCTCCAGAACGAGTACTCGAGACTGATGTTACAACGTTACGTGCAAACTTAATACCTGTGGCCATGGCCGAATCGAGAAACTCCGGGGGTATGTTCTCCCTGATGGCCTCCTGCATCCCAGCCACTGGATCCTTGTCAGGAGGGGGAAGATCATTTGGATCCTGGAGAGAGGGATCCTGATCCGTTCCTCCAATAGTTTGGTTAGCACGTCTGGCCTCATCCTGCTCGACCGGATCCATCAGGCCGGTCTCCGTCTCGTAGGGATTGTCAAAGACATGGTCCCTTGAAGGCTGCTGGTCGTCCGGACAGCCTTGTCCTTCCTCTGATAGGGGACTTCCTTCGAGGAAGAACTCTCCCCAACCGGCTTTCTCGGGGTTGATGCCGGGGAGGATTCAGTACTGGCTAGTGACGCTGGCCTCTTCTTCTTTTGTGGGGGGTTGATGGAGAGTGGAGTAGAGCTCTCCTTCCTTTTTAGCTTGGTAGGGAGAGCTTTTAGCTTCTCCTTACCCTTATCTTTCTTCTCTTTACCCAGCACTAAAGGTCGGGTATCTCTGGTTGACTGCAAGAACCCAAAGATAATTCAGTAAATTATTACCCACTCAAAGCAATTAACATTCCAAAGAAGTAACTTGTAAGAAAAATAAGTTGTGGAAATTTCAAAGAACAAAGTTATTAAACCATAACACATTCGACAACAACAGTTGATGCCGAGTGTGCCAAACTTGCGTTAACACACCCTCAACTCGGTGACACAAGTCCTTAGCCACATCAACACATTCGGTGACACAAGTCAAGACCGAATGTGCCAAAACATCATTAACAAGAGGTGAACTCGGTCAAGTTCTAAAAGACCGAGTGGTGTCCACATGGAAGCAGATTCGACACATTCGGCCTCAAAGGAAGATACCGAATATGCCAAATCTCCAAGCTAACACACAAAACTCGACCTAATATCATTTAACCAAGTGCACCCTTTTGAGGGCATGTTTGACACATTCGGCGTCAAAAATGAGGCCGAATGTGCCAAAACTGCACATACACACATTCAACTCGGTCTCGTAATTGCTGACCGAGTTGAATCACCCGCAAGTATAGTTCGACACATTTGGTGTCATTAGTTGACACCGAATGTGCCGAACTGTTTTAAAGTTGAATCCAGTTCGGCCTCTGAAACAAGGCCGAGTTACTATCTTTAAAAAGAAGAAAATATAAATAAAAATAATAATGAAAATTAACAGTAACAAATACAAAATGATAAACAATAAGAAACATGTAAAAATATTTGGCTTTGTATAACAATGCAAGGATAAACACTTGTGTTTTTTAGATTTATAAAAAGTTAAGGCCGAAAAGAGGTTGACACATTCGGTATCATATGATGATACCGAATGTGCCAAAACCAAGTTCACATGTTTTGCATTCGGTCTTCCCGAGGGAGACCGAATTCAACCATAGTGAAATAATTTTTGGCACACTCGGCATCATGCGATGACGCCGAATGTGCCAAATCCTGGCTTACACCTGTTATATCCGGCCTTACTCAAAGGGACCGAATATAAACACAGAGTTGTAATTTTTGGCACATCCAGTGTCAAAACAAAGACACCGGATGTATCCAGTACTTATTACCAATAAATAATAATAATAATAATAATAACACAGAATATAACAAAAAAAAGTAAATGAATGAATGCTGAATCTAATTAATAAGCAATAAAATTTGGCACACCCAAAGTCTGATAAGAACACCGGATGTGTTACATAGCCTTTCAAATGTATAAAATTATTTTCAAGTATAATGTATCCGGCATCAATAAGATTACTTCTTAATTAATTGATTACAAATTAATTATTACAAAGTATAATAACTGTAAATTACATTGTTTAACAAAAAAAAAATATATATATATATATATAAATAAATAAGTAATAAAAAAAATCAAAACAAATAGAAGCCGAATGAGATGAGGGTGACAGGACTTTTGGCAAGTCCGGTATCTATACCTCCGTAGTTTGCCTCTTCTGAAGAGGCGTCTTCTCTTTTGATTGTGCAAGACGGCAAAGAAATTCAGCCTGGTCCATCTTGCCTTTCTTCTCGTCAGGTAGTTCGTGTAAAGCTTTTTCTGCAAAAATAAGACCGAATTACTTACACTTAACAAATTCGATGATAAAAACAATGCAAAAAAAAAAAGAGAAAAGGTAACCTACCAGCATTACCACCATACACTAACCCACATGCTTCAAGAAACTTGTGGTCAGTGAAAAGAAATTTGAAAGGAATCCATTTGGAGGGAATCTCATAAGTCATCCCTTTCCATTTAGCAGTTGTTTTTCTAAATAAATCTAAAATGGCTAAGTCGTTGGTGTTTAGTTTGGGTGGGTTGGTCACTTTGCCCTTGAACTTAGGACTTAAGTTCCACTTACCCATCCTAGCAACAAAATCAGGGTCTTCATACTTAATGAAAACAAAATCACCTCGCCAAGAGGTAGCCTTATTAGACTTCTCAATGGCGGTAATATAATCGTCATCATTAGCCAGTGTAAACCAGCCTTGTTTACATCTTAATTTATGCATATGTACAAAGGCTGCAAAAGAGGGTCTAAGGTTATTTAATTTACAAGTGGCAGCATAAGTTACAATATGATGCCAAGAATTCGGAGTCAACTGGCATAAACCTAAGTCATAATGATTAAGAAGATTTAAAAAGAAAGGAAGAAAGGGAATTGAGACGCCCATGTCAATCATAGACATATAGATGCCGAAGCATCCCTCTGGGGCACTAAGAAGGGAATCCCCCTTCTTAGGGAGAATAAGTTGAAAACTTTTGTGATTAATAAAAGAATTACCATAAAGGACAGTGTTAATGTCCTTAATGGCCTCCCATCTCACCAAAGCAGTCTCTGGTGTGGGATAGGTGGTGGGTTTACGGGGAGGTGCAGTGACCTCTGTCTCAGAATCAGTAGCCGAGTGTCCTGATTCGGCTTTATTTGCAGATCTCTCCATCTCTTCAATGGAGTCTGTTGGGTCCTTGCTTGTAAATATCCGGGAAGCAGTTTTTTTGGTTCTTGCCATGTCCTCCTGCACAGGAAGGAATGGAAAATTCGGTGACGCCAAAGAATATTTGGGGCATTAGAATATTGGGAGCCAGGTGATGAACCCTGACCCACTCCTACTTGCTTATTACTAAAAACAATTAAAAACAGAGTACAAGCATTAAGAGGAGAAGATGAACTAGAAGACATGATAGAATAATTAAAGAAAAACAAAATGAACCCGGATCAGGTAATAGTTACCTGAGTAAAGAAGTTGCTAAGTTAAGGATCTGAAAACACTATTCACTGCCTAAGCTTCGCCTGAAATCGCCTAAACTCACCGGAAATCGCCTTTGGAAATATTCTCAAATTTCTACTGCTTTCTCTTACTACTTTCTCTCTCTAAAAAATTCACAATGTTAAACTGTGAAAAATGATTTTACTTCTCACCTCTATTTAAAGGAGAGGGGTGAGGGTAAAAGGGGGGGGGGGGGGAATTTGAAACCCCCCAATTCCCCCCTAAATGTAAATGGGCCTGCACAGCAAGGCCCAATTTAATTAAATCAGATGGGTGATGAATTATGAATTCATCAACCCATCTGAGGGGCAAATAATGTGGCATGACAAGTCAGCTGCCACGTGTCAGCCTCTGAGTGGACCACGTGTCCCTCTTTCTATTATAAAATGATGACGTGGGATTGCCACGTGGCAGTGGTGAGTCTGCCGTGAGTGGGCCCTACATAGCCACGTGTCATCCTACAACTGGAACGTGAGTCCTTACTTCTATTATTAAATGCCAGCATGGGATTGCCACGTGGCAGTGATGAGTCTGCCATGAGTGGGCCCCACACGGCCACGTGTCATCTTTAGACTGGTCCATATGTGAATCCTACATTTGCCACATGTCAAGCTCCTATTCGCCGTTAGAAGAAGATCTAAAACAAACCATGGGGCCTTAAAAGCCTAGTGCTAAAAGCCCATAAGGCAAATTAAGGAAGGTAATTAAGGAGATGAGGACAAGGGTCGCGATCTCATTAGATAAGAAATTGTACTTGAGGCTATAAATAGCCCTCAAAAATCTGATAAAAAGTACACTCAAGATTAAGACAAAAACACATACTAAAAAGGGAAAACTTCTCTCTAGAACTTCTCTCTAGAATTGTTTACTTGTTGATTATTGCTCACTCACTCTCCTACAAATACTTACTTAAGCATCGGAGGGGGAAATAATCCTACAAGGATTATTGTCCCTTTTTTGCAGGTACTTGGAGAGTACGTCAACAGGAGACCAATCTATTCACGCATCCAGTCTACGTCAGCGAGGTCCTCACAGTCCCTATCCCACCTCATTGCTTTAGCAACAACACCCTCCATTCCTAAATGTTTGATACGTTTGGAATCTTGACACTATTCATTAAATGGGGAGAATATTTTAAATTACTTTAAATATATAAAACATAATATAGTCATACGAGGTCTTGTTTGATTCGGTCTCAATGAGTATGTTATTAATATCCTATTATTATAATTTTTACATATATACAACAAAAGATATTTAAGGTTAAATAAGTGCATTAACATATGTGCAAATCAAAACTTATCAAACAAAAGGGAACAAAGAGAGCATAAAAAAAGGCCGATGTTTCATCTGTTTCAGAATGGATTGATTTCTTGTTTTATAAAATTTGTCTCTTGTTTTATCCGCTTATTATTTCATAACACAAACATGGTGTTATATCACCTTCTTGACTTCTTGTTCTATTAAATTGACCTATTGCTTTATTTTAAAAAAATGCATAGGAATTCCTAACAACTCACTGTGAGATGGATAAGCAATCATCTCACAGGGGTAATTAGGTTATTTCTTATTGAACGGAAGTCATCCAAAACAAACGGGTATGTAGTCATTGTTTTGTATACCTTCTGTCAAAGGTGTAAAGAAAAAAGGCAAATACAAAACTCTAAAACTAAAAATATATTCTACTGAAGGTGGATCAAATAAAGTACCACCTCACCACCACTGAAGAACACAGTTTCGCAATTAAGGGGAGGAGAAATGTCACCACCAACCGCATTCGGAATTCGGATGCCTCCCACCACCAACCACTAGACCTGATTTTTCAAACTTTCAATTACCATTGTTAAGGATCTAGTTAGTGTTGTTACATTGGCCTATCGACGAAGATCCATCAGAACTCCATTGGTCTAAGTATGTTCTAAAAACAAGTTTTGTGTGGATTAATTTCACAGAGAATTCTATATTATTTGTAAATCTTTTTGTTTAATTTGCAGATTATATAATTTATGATCGGAAGTTTTGTCAAATTATAATTTATGATTGAAAGTTTTAACTGTTATTCGAAATTTTAACCAGACAACCAACTCCCAAGTTTACTATGAAAATTTACACGCATCCGTAATTCCGCAAAACCAACAACGCTTGACAAAGAGTCTCTAGGATCTGAACATCTCCTCTTCGATGTTAGATGATTAATAACGTTGTTCAGTAGGTAGCATATATGGCCTCCAGTAACATGCAAGTTGAAATTATTTTTTTTTGGGTTTAAAAAAATTAAATTTGTTTTTTTTAGAAGGAAAACTTACAATCACTTGCAGCTATGCAAGTTACTGCAGTGAAGAAGAAAGAGCAATAGTAATTGGAATTTTGGGAAAAAGTTAGATTTTGATCTATAAAAGTGGTGGGCCCATATAAATTCAACATAATTTGTGACTAGTTATTGATAACNTCATAATTTGTGACCCGTTATTGATAACTATACAACTACTGCATACTGGTTGAAATTGTATTTGTACATGTAAGAAATACGCCCCCACTTTGTTGCTGTATTTTCATAATTGCCACTGTGAGATGCTCTACAAGCATCTAGATATGGGAAACCCCCTATCAAGATATATACACCCGGACATATAATCATTTTTTCAAAAAAAGAGAGCTCAAAATTGAGCAAAATTGTAGTAGTATATGAAAGGGTAAATAGTATTACAAACAAAAAAAAAAAAAAAAGCAAAAAAAAAAAGAAAAGAAAAAAAAATGAAAAATGGAGAAAAGGTTTTGATCGAAATGACTTAAATGATTTTTCTTTTGAGAAAGAACTAAAGTTCATTTGCTCAATAAACATCCAATACAAACTAGGATGATCAAAATAGAGGAAAGCTTCTAAATGACTAGAATGAAATTTAGGACTAGTTTTTAGAAACAGAAGGAGATTCAATCAAAAATTATAAGCTAACACCAACAGTTGGGGGACTGAATTTTACTTTCTCATTTTTATTTAAAAAAAAGGTAAAGTATGAAGTTTGACCATGTTACAATTTATGCGACGCCACATCAATTCCGTGGGATACATGGTCGAGTTTGATCTTTCTCCTCGTGTTTAGTTAATATTACCATTTACGACACTCCACCATGTGAAAGAAGCATGATATATATAGCAAATTAACTTATTAAGATTGCCGATTTCAATCTCCATAAATATGGATTGAAACTCAGTTCTCAAAAGAGCCTTCACTCTTCAGGCATCAGGGATGAATATAATCACAAATCTACATTTATCACTAGAGGAGTATAACCCTTGTCAACCATAAAAGTCTTGGTAATTTTTCTATCATAACTCAAAATTTCCACTTCATATGTCCCATGGAAGCCACTAAAGCAAAACTGTCCTTGCTCATCAACATGACCACAAACATTAGTCGACCATTCACGCTTGAGATTGAGAAACCTCTTACCCGCTTCATTAATTTCGCCTTCAGCATTTACAAGGTGTGAGTTTTCCCTGCACATAAACAGTTCCCAAAACCCCCATAACACAATTCCTTCAACTGCTGGATGAGCATAGGCTTCCCGAAGCATGACCTCTAAATCATCTGCTCTTACATACTCATTAATCGAGGAAACATCGAGCTCTGTAAACCATAATGGAAGGCCGAGTATGCTCAGCTTATCAAGGGCAGAGCAGACAATTGACCCCACAGGGTAGTCGATATGCCCCTGAATTCCCACCCCTCCTACTGGTGCACCTTGCTCTTGTAAGTTCAGAACTTGTTCAATGTACTTCTCAGGGCACGATTTTGGATCATGCCCATCTACAACATGGTAGTCATTGAGAAATAAAAGGGCAGATGGGTCTAGACTGTTTGCTTTATTAAACATGTAAGCCCATATATCTTTACCTAAATGATCTTGGTAAAATGATCCATGCAACATCTCATTATTGACATCATAGTGCCTGAACTTCCCTTTGTAGCGAGTGAGGAGGCCTGTGAGGCGATCTTTGACAGCCGTCATTAGGTCATCTCTATCAAGGGATTTAATCCATGATTGAACTGTGTGCTCTACTTCCCAGAAGATGCAATGCCCTCGAGTTTGTATGTTGTTCTTTTGGCATAAATCTAACATTTCATCAGCATCTTTGTAGTTAAAATGACCTCTATGTGGTTCAATCCAATTCCACTTGAGCTCATTTCCAAACACAGCCCAGTCAAAGTTTTCCAGAAAGAAGGCCACAAATTCTTCGTTGTCTATATTTGTCCTGTTCAAGCAGGTACCAAAAGGGAAGCTGTTTTTTCTTTGCTTAACTTCCACAAAACTTCCAAATGCACTATCTCCCGTGACTTTCAAGATCACATCACGCTTACGTATCTAGAAAGCAAGGAAAACACAATATATCAGAATGAAACTCTAGAATGTCTATAGTGCAGCTTTAGAATTTTACTATTAAATATTAGAATGTGATGAGAATCAGAGAGGAGTTTTACAGACCAAATGACACTAAGATTAATATGTTCCATGATTTCTTATAAAGGACAAGTGATATGGTACCTTATTAGTCTGCCTTCTCAAATGATCAAACCTGGCTTGTCGATCAACAGCGAAAATATGAAGACTTCCAAGCATTACGTCAACTCCTGGACAGGGGCCTTGAACATGAACCATGACCTTAGATGGTTCCTTCTCAATTCTAAAAGAGCTGTTTATTTCATGCCAATTCTCATTGCTAATTGCAACTTGACCAGCATTGACCCACTGCCCATCAACGCTCAGTGCAATGTTGACAGTTTGTGGTCCAGAAGCAGTAGACCCAACTCTAACCCATGCAGAGACCTGATATGTGAGAAAGAGCTCCACCCTGTCAGTTATTATTTGCGCAGGACCCATCCAGTTTTCTGTGCGGTTAGTAACATGAATGTAAAGACCACTTAGTGGACAGTGCTGTCTTAGAGAATCTGCAGCCAAGGTAGGAAGGAAATGTGGTGAACCATATCCCACACTTAAAGTGCAACAGCCAACTGGAAACCAGCCATTGGTGCCATCGGTAAGCTCACTATTTCGAACAATGTTGACTCCCAATGAAGCATTCTGTAAATAAAATGATATAATCCCACCCAATACTTAAGCATCAAACTAAATGAAAATTTCTACATCATGTCGCAGGTTAAACAATATACATAGTAGTCAAATTAATTATGGAACGGTAAACTGAGTACAATAATCAAGGCCTAGTGGTATATAAACTATTTTTCTTAAACTGGTCTTATGAATACCATGGAAAGTTTCCCTTAATGTACTTCAAGCAAATTACTTTGTAATCCACGACTGTAGCTCACAACTTTGGTCATGTTTAAATTGCGGGGTGTAATGATGGCTAGACCAGGAAAAAAAGTGACTAAACTGGTGATGAATAAAATAAGGCAGTGATAGTAGAAGGAAAGGAGAGGAGTGAGAGTAGGGGTGGGAGTGGGGTGCTCCGAAATGAATTAGAAATTAGGACAAGGACAGTTTAAGTATTTCATAATAACCTAGGAACTTCTAGAATGTTTAGAGGTTTGGTAGGACTTTTGTTTTATACATATATTGCTAAGTAGAGTGGGAAGAGGGTATGTGAATTTTGAGTGGAAACTTTTGAGTGTTGTGAGCTAAACTCACTGATGGAGAATTGTAGGCTAAACCTACTTTAGAGAGTCATGGCCTTAAGCCATTTATCTTTGTAGTCTCTTATTCAAATTAATCGATCTATAATCTCACTTATCTAGCATTATTAGTTCCAAATCTCTGTTAGTAGTAACCTAAGATTTCAGTCCATATTGTCCGTTTACGGTTTTAGCTAGTCCGTCCATGTCGGTCCTTTACTTGATCGTGATCCACACACATCCTAGGGTAACTATTACTCCCAAAATGAGGCTAATCGTTCACCCACCTTTCTCTCATGAGTCATGACAGGCATCACTACCTGATATGTCTTACAACTACACCATCACTACTCATCTTTCCTTGCAACTATCCATAATCATTTTCATTATCGTAAGATTGACTTTGTATTAGCCACTTAATGCATTGCCCCAATCAAAGCATGCCCTTAATAAGCAAAAGATTCAAGGGTACCTGAATGCCTAGCAGAGGAGAGGGAGGAGTTTTGGGTGCATGTTTTACAACCATGCTATTCAAGAGGATATCAGTACCAGGAGGCGGTCCTTCCAAATAGATGATTACATTTGAAGGATTTCCATTAATAAGAAATTTTCCCTGGATATACGCCCAATCTTTGTCTGTCGCCTGCACACTTTAGAATGAAACAACAAATCCTTCAAACAAAAAGTAATAGTTTTTCTAATGCCTAAAGGTGCATGTCTTGAAAACATAATTTTGAGAAGCACTATTATTCCATTTAAGTATGCAATTTACAATGAAAGGACTGTGCAAAATTTAGCAGCTGTAGAGTGTAGATATTACAATAGGTTTAGAATAAGCTGAATAACTAATCTGCAACATTTACAAATGCTTGGAGCTCATTATCTCAAGGATTAACTAAAGCTAATTGCATGCTAGGAATGGGGTTTGTTAGAAACTTAATTTTGACGGCAATAATCTCTTATCTGTGCTCTAGTTTCTAAGTATTAGTCATCATGTAATAAACGATTCCTAAAGGTGCATGAATCTGAGGAGTAGTCAAGCATCTCTGTGAAATTTCAAAGAAAAATTTCCAGCATGTTTACAAGAAGAAAATTTCTACTAAATCAGCAGAGACTCCCATAAAGTTAGTGAAGAGGTTTTGAAAATCTCAAGCACACCTGTATAAAAGACTTGTTCCAGTGATCCATTGTGATTATAAATTGATATAGTTAGATAAAACACACAATCAATCACAGCTTTAATCCAATAAAATGGGGTTCCAGTCTTCCAAAGTTCTAATAAAACAAACAAACAAACAATCAATCACAGCTTTAATCCCCTAAAAGGGGTCAACAACATGAACTAGAAATAATGTCGTCATCCTATGATCCACCAAAATCCTCTCCCTCCATTTCTTATGATCTAGTGCCACCTGCTCATGCAAACACAAATTTTTTCATATCCTTCTTAACTCCTACCATTCACGTGTTCAGTATACCTTGACTCCTACGATAAACATGATCCTAATACTCCACTCTTCTTAAAAATGCTTCTTGCCGTCTCCATCTTACATAACTAAACCAACATAAACAATACCCCCTTGTCCTCAACATCAGAAAGTCCAACTTTCATTTGAATATCTTCATTCCTGTTTCTATACCTTAAGGTGTTTCCTCACATCCATCTTGACATTCACTTCTCGGCAACTCCCATCTTCTTAATGTATTACTTCTTAGAAATTCAAAAAAGGTTTATAGCTTCCCAATAAAAAAATTATCCTTTTTACTTAATTTGCAGGCACATTGCGATCACAATACACAAGTTGTTAGACTTGTTACTCTCCTTTTAATCCATCTCGAATCAATCCTATGAGTCACATCTTGGATATAAGTGACTGCACTGCGAATTCTTTGATTAAGTTTAAACGTTTGGGAAACCAACTTGCCTCCTTTTCTCCAATTTAGCAAAATAAATTGTCTATAATAACATTAGTTTTGAACATATGGGACCGTGAGGTTGTTTTCCAAAGTAATAGGAATTACAGACAGCAAGTCGCTTTGGACTTGGTCCTCCCAAGTTGTAGGACGAAGATTGATAAATTGCAGAACAAGCCACCCAACAATGCTTGTCTTTGGATCTATAAATAGGATCGGAAACTTTTTTCATCACCAATTGAGCATTTTAAAGCAAGAAGGTTTCACAAGTTTACTGAGTTCCCATCTGAATCTGTCTTCTAACCTTGCCTGTTCACATAAGTAATTTAGAGATAATTTTAAATATTGGTGGTTTGGATTTGAGTGAGTTCAGGTAGTGTACGTGTGGAAATTTGTGTCTTTTTCTTTTTTGATCCTTAAAATTAGGTTTAAATCAAGCGCAATGGTTAAGAAAGTTCCACTAATTTAAACACTCCTTCCTATTAACTGTTCAGGGCATTAAATAAATGTTGAGCTTAAGAAATCGAAGATACTTATAGTTAGTCACAAAGAAAAATGAGAGAATGAGGGTGTGATAAAAGGAGAGCGAAGTAGTGATAATGATAGGGACGTGAGGATATTTGTACCCCAATTTTGGGGTGACTGTTGTGTTATCCTAGTGTGGTGGTAATAACTATTAGCTCCATTATCAGGGTAATAATCTCATATCCCACTTTTTCTTGTACCTCCACTAACTTATCTGCATTACTACCACCTAATCCTCTTAAAGCATCATCTTCATTCACTCTCATTTTTCTAGAATTAAGTTTTTACCACATTAATGGATTACCCTCAAACCAAAGCATCCCCGAAGAGCTGAAAGAAATGACAACTGACAGTAACAACCAACAGTTTCAAACAAAATAAAGTGAAGTGTAGACCTACTTTGAGATGCCAATATACTGCTCATGCTTATCTTGTGTTTTAACCAACAGTGTAGCTCGGACATCAGCACATGGAACATTATTACCATATATTCGAACAACAGCAATAACCTCATAACACAACTTCCTCTTCACCCTAGATGTGATGTCCTGCTGAATTCCACTCCAAAATCCGGTTCGTTCTGTTGCTGCAGCAAATACCTTGCCAGATTGTGGTACTATATTTCCATCTGTCATTGAGTTGAGCAACACAGCTTTGCATCCTCGTTCAGACCAGTTTTTGAGTCCATCTTCAAAGTTAGGATTTAAAACTATATCTTCATCATCTCTACTGCTGCTCACATCCTGTCAAATTACCAATAAAAAACTAAAAGTCCTAAGTTACCCTACCCTTTAAGAAGTACAATAAGCACTAGAATGGTGGATTCATTGAGCACTGAGACAAAACTATACTCATTTCTTCCCTTGAATATCAATTAAATCCCAAACTTTGTAGGATAAAAATAGAAAATGCAAGCAAATAATTTATAACTTGAGTAGATTAGGGGAGGTTATGAAATTAATAAATTGACATTAACAGTTCATATTGATGGAGAAGTGTCATAACCAATTAAACATATGTCATCTGCACCCAAGAATCTTCTTATTTACTGATTTTAAGTATGGGTGTTTATACTTATATAGATTAAGAATCACAGTCAGATAGCTCACCTCACATACCATGGGGCTGGAACAAGAAATAGAAACTGATTTTACAAGTAGATCTTCTCCAGGGTTTGGTCCTTCGAGATATAAAACTACACAATCTGGAACGGTTGTGAGCATGAAAGTTCCTTCCAAGGCCTCCCATCTCTCATTTGAGACTGAAATCCTATGCAAAACCAGTTATACATCACCATGTTAAAATTCATCATAAGTTGAAGAAGAATTGGAGATGGAGTGGCCAAATACCGTTCAATGGCTAGAAAATCAGTGTGAGATCCTTCATATATTAATTTCAATGTGGCTTGAATGTTAGAAGATTCATGAATTCCAGAGATTCCGACTTTTGCAGAGATCTTATATGTAGAACCTACGGAGACAAGGCTTGTTATATCTTGTTCTAATCCTTGCCAGCACTCCTTCCTATTCATAACTCTTGCATAGCCACTGTCAATTTTTGTTGGCTCAGATGACACTACAGATGCATCACAGGAATTTGAATGCCACAGATGTAGGCCTTGGGAAAAGTTGTGATTCAATATAAGGTTTTCGAGGTCGGTTGATTTATCGTCTGCATATTTGTCCATTTGCTGGAACCAAAAAAGTGGAAATTACATCAATCTCTGTTAAAATAATACTTCGAATACCATCAACAAACATTGATTACATATTAACATCATTTATTCTTGTCATCACCGCCGTTGTGAGTCTGATGAAGATTACCTAAACAGAACAGGAATTTTGAAACAGAAATAAAAAAAAGGACTCATGATCAATTTGCGAAAGGACTTCAATCAAAGTGCAAGCTAGCATCATGTTTCACAGTCCTTTGGTCTGTGCATTGCATAAAAAAGAGGTAGCTGATCTCAATTCAAAAGAGCCCATCATCAGCTATGCCATAGCCAAATAGCATCAAGTGTAATAGCTCACTATACAAAACAGTTTTTTGTTTAATCTTTATTTTAATTTAGTATAGTTAATTTACAATAACATCAACAGACCTAAACCAAACAACTAGGACCACTGAAAAGTGACAACTGAGGCTTAATCTTTCTTTACCTAGCTCAAGTATCCCTCTATTCTATTAATTGTCCTTTATCTAATGTTAATTGTTTCAATTCAGCAGCTACATTTCACTATATTTATCAATCTGTTATATTGATGTCTAGCAAGCCCTTGAGTGCCCCTCTTGGTTAGGCCTTTTCCACCTTTATTTTCCTTCTTACCTCATCTTTTCCTTCATTTCTACCCTTTTAAATAAGTTATAATGTTTGGGTGTGCTTTGAGTATTCTTGTGCTAATTTGCATTGATTCTTGATGTTTCTTATATTTTTAGGCCTTTTGGGACGTTTCGAGTACTTTTCGGAGCCCACTTGAGCGAGAAAGCATCATGCTTAAGCTAGTGACCTTAAAAAAACACTTTCCACAAGGCAACCTGATGACTATTCCTTACCAATTTTGAGCTTTTTGTAAATATTTTTATTTTAGTCAAAAAAAAGGTAAAAGAAAGGAAAAAAAATCCAAAAAGATTTTACATTTTTAGAGTTAGGGTGACCTTTTAGTTTGAGTCTTGGTAGTGTTTGTTAGAAGATCTAATTTTTATTTTAATTAGTTTTGGTTAAAATTAAGGTTGGGGGAGCTGATTCCCAAGTTTAATTTATGTAAATATTAATTTTTGATGTTAATTATAGGTAGGAGCCACGACTCGACGACATGTTAATTTAATTGCATGCTTGATATTGGGTCATCATCCCCATTAAATTTCATCAAGTACAAAAGAAAAAGAAAAAAAAAAAAGGTTTAAATAAAAGGCCAAGTGCCTGGACATGCCGCAATGAGGGTGTAAAACGAAAGCAAAACAAAATAATGGTAAGGTAAGCCGCACGGGCCGGCGGGTCACAAGGGCTCGGTTGTGCACATTATTTTTAGTGTTTTTTTTTGCTTTTGTCTCACCTAACACACCCCTCTCTTATGTTGCACGTACCAAACACTCCCCCCCCCCCCCTTTTTTA
>PYUH01000817.1:29958-157693 GCA_016808085.1 Suaeda aralocaspica
AAAAAAAAAAAAAAAAAAAAAATTTGAAAATGGGTATATGTTAATTGAAGATATAAATGAAAACAAGATTGTAATTTTACCAAATGATGTTTGATTTTAGAGGTTAATCGACGTGGGTTGCATAAAGCTTTGATCTTTTTCATGTATAAATGAAAATATGAAAAGGGGTTTTGGAGAAGATTAGGTTAGTGGAGTATTAAGTAATGTTTTTTAATTAAATTAAGTCAAATATTTGAACATACAACCATTTTATTCAATGATGATGATGTTTAAGTTTAAATTTTCTATACCCTTCTATCTCTCACCTCTGTTTTTATTTACCTTGGTTATTTGAGTTAGAGGTTTTTAGGGAAATTGTCTATTTGTTATTGGAAATTTATTCAATGATGATGTTTCTTCATAAAATGGATAGTGACATGGGCTAATGGACACCCCTAAATTTATTTTTACATTTTATTTTCATCATTTTTATTTGATGAAAATAATTTTGTAGGAAGTGTGGAAATTAAATTGGGAGTGAGTAAATCAATTCTATATAAATTTTGCGTATAGAATTTAAAATTTTAATTATGAATAGTTAGGTATGAGCTAATTTAGAAATTAGATGGAGGTACCTTTAAACAAATTGTGGGTTTGAATAATCGATTGTACTATTTAGCTAGTTATATTCCCTCGGTTTTTTTTAGTTGCTATGTTAGGGTTTTTGACACTATTCACAATTTAACTTTGGCTCACTTTGGTGATTAATGCGTAACGAAAAACATAGTTATATGAGATCTTATGATTCATTTCAATGTATAAATTCCAAAAAAAAAAAAAAGTTTTTATTATACCAAACTTGATATATTAATTTCATAAGTTACGTTTTGGGAGATGAAAAAAGTAAATGTAGCAAGTAAAAAAAGGACCGAGGGAGTATGTAGTTGTTTGTGTAAAAGTGTTAGTTAAATAATCTCTCCGATTTTTGTAGATTCAATATTTGAAAACGGCATAGGGATTTATCAATTCGAAGATTGTGCACCCGAGTATATATCCCGTTTTTTGCAACATAATACATCAAGTCAATTTCACAGAACAAAATTAATAAATATAATTTTTTTTAATCTTTAAGTGATAATATTTACACCAAAGTAAAAATCTGAAACAAAGATCTCAAACACTGAATTTGAAATATTTGGATGAGAAATTGTTGCATTTTCTAGCATATAAATTAAATTTTCATATTCACATAATATATAAAAAAAATATAGTTTATGTAATAAATATTATAGTACATGCAGTAAATACTATAAAATATGTAGTATTAAAACATATAGTTAATTTTTATAGAACAATAAATAAAAGCAAAAACTATTATGATCTTATAGATAAAATAAGAGATAAAAATCATGTAACATACAACTAATAAAGTGGAAAATAAATAAGATAAACTGTAATTATTTTATATAATACAAGGAGTATTGTTTTATAAAACGTATAATAAATCAAAGAGATAGAACATGTATTGTTATTTATCATGTACAGAACATGTAGTAACATAATAACTTATAATAATGATTAAAAGCATTCACTAACGATTATAGAATGTGAAATATTATCTCATATATTATGAAATATTATTATATATAAGAAAACATGTAGTAATGTATAACAAAATATCTAGTAATTATTATTGAACTTCTTACCACATATTATCCAAAAAAAATAGAACATGAAATTTGTAAAACATATAATTATTGAAGCAAATATTATCTCTTAATATGTAATAATTACACAATTTAAATCAAACACCCCCTCTAGATTTAACTATTCATTAAAAAAATTGAAGATTCAACTTCATATCATTCTTCAACTCATTTCTTAATTATCTTGCGTCATCAATATCATGACAAAATTTCCAGAACATCAATTTTAATTTATCCAAGTGACAAAAATTGTAGGTTAGAAAGAGAGAGAAACAAAAGTTTGTTGTTTGCTACATAGAGACTGAAGAAGCAGAAACTAGAGAGAGAAAGAGGGGGAAGGAGAGAGAAATACGTTTGATGTTAGTGAGAGATTAAAGATTAAAAAATGAAAAGTTATGGTGAGATATGAGTATTATATATAGATATGGGACAAATTGACATAACCCGATAGTTCAACACGAAATCGACTCGTTATTATCGGATTTGGGTTGAGAGTGTTGACTCGTTTAATTAAACGATTGACACGGCACGACACGCTTATTAAAGAGGTTGGGTTAGGGTTGGATAGTTCAACCCGTTTAAGTAAATGAGTTGACTCGACACGACACGATTCCACCTTATTATATACAATATTATGTAATAAAAAGACATGACCCTCTAACTCGACACAAAATCGACCCGTTATTAGTGGGTTTGGGAGAAGAATTTTAGCCCGTTTAAATAAACAGGTTGGCACGACATAACACGTTTATTAAACGGGTTGGGTTAGGCTTGGTCGGAAGGGTTCAAGCCGTTTATATAAGTGACACGACTCGAAAACGACACGTTTCCCAGCTCTAATTATATAGTATCTTTGATTAAAGATCAACATTTCAAAGATAATAGATAATAAAATGTTATTTTTATAAAACATTAGGTGTAATACAAAAAACAATAGATGTAATCTTGCTATTCACAAAACATAACGTTTATTTCATAAAACGTCTAATTTCTAAGCATAAATATACTAAATTTTGTAAAATATATCGAGTGTTTTACAATACACATTGAATGTGTGTTTTACAATACACATTGAATGTTTTATTCGTGTTAAACCACAACCCGGTGTATAATTGATTTTTCAGGATTTGTATATCTCGCCTTTTACTATTTCACCCTTGTGCAATACAAGTATATCACCACTAGCACCATTAAACCAATCCAGACCACCATGTTTAACACCACCAAACCAAACCACTACCACTAACACCAATGTGCAGCCAACATCAAGTCGGAACCAACACCTCCACTACCTCAACCCCTAATACGAGTCATCCACCAGACCAATCCAACCCACAACCATGAACCAATAATTTAAATCATAACTACAAACAATAATTCGGAATCCCAATACAAACTCCGAGCCCACGACCGTCACTACCTCCACCTCCAACCCCAAGTTCGTTCCGGTCAATCCAAACCCGCAATAACAACCATAGATATTTCACCAACAATTTAAGTTGCAATCACAACCAACATTTCAAACCGCAACCACCAACTTTGAACCCACGACGACCTCACAAAAATCGACTAATAAACCACCATTAACAATTTGACCCACACGCAAGAAAACAATTTGTCTATTACCATACGAGAACTGTAAGCCCACAAATCCTTAATTTCGAATTAATCCAATTCAAACAATTCCCTTAAGTCATGAAATTCTTGTGTCAAAGATTTTGTTGTTAGATCTTGTGTCAGTAGTGCCGAGTCATGAAAAAGCTGCTTGTGGTGGTGGGTAATGAACAAAAAGATTTTGCAGTGGTGGTAGCAAGTGAGGAAAAATGAGTTTGTGTTGGCAGTGGTGGATGACAAAAAATAGAGGTTTCGTGGTGGTGGTGGTGATGGTGTTTCGTTAAAAAGAAGAAGTGTGGTGATGGTCGATGACAAAAAATAGAGGTATCATGGTGGTGGTGGGTGACGAAAAAGGAGTGGTTAGTAGTGGTAGTGAGTGAAAAAATAGGAGTAGGCGGCGCGGAGGCGGTGGGGTGGTGTCCAGTGTATGCCTAGATGGAGAGGATAGTAATAGGAAAGTGTTATTATGATTAAGGGCATAATAGACTTTTCATAAAAAAACTAGTTTCGGTTCCCGGGCGTTACTCCGAAATATATATATATATATATTTTTTTTGAAGTGTTTCCCCCAATATTTGATAAAATTTTATTTCAAGAATTATATAATTTGTTTTGCCTACCTTTTTTGTCAAAATTTAAAATATTGTAATTATATTAGTTAAATTTAATTTTGTCAAAAACTAAAATGATAAATGAACAAATAAGAGTATTATAGTAAGATATTTATCGTAGATATCCACAAAATATTTTGCAATTTTACGATAAAAAGTTTAAAAGAATTATTTAGTATATATTGGTGATAGTTGGCTTTAAATATATAATGATTTATATACTTCATAATTTTTTAGCAATGCTTGTATCATTATCAGAGAATATAATGTGTGTTTAATTTGTTTGTTGATAAAAATATTGAATATATGGTTTGCTCGTGAACTTATGATTGAATAAAAAACTTAATTGATCGAAAAAAGTCCGATCATAATATTAAATAGATAAAATGAACACAAAATAGTCATAACAATTATATATATTCATTATAATCATATAAATAATAGTCACGACATCATATATCTCCACCATTTGTTATGATAGGCTAACTGTTAGTATCAATCAAACTTCTTACCAGACACCATCTCATGCATCTCCACCATTTTGACATTAAAGAGATAAAAAGAACATGAAATGAACTTCTTAATTAGATTTTAATGAGTTATTTCTTTTAGGCTATGCATAATATCATATGTTGTTGTGGAAGAATAAACAATAATAATATATAGCTTAGTTGGTAAGTCATTCCCTCATATATATGTATTTCCCTTACGTTTTAATATATAGTAGTAGATTGCTAAATTAAACCTGAGGATTGTAGACATTCCCTCATTTTCATCTCTTAGCATTTGAATTTAATTCCCCATTTTATTGAAAAATCTCATTTTTTTTCGCTTTTTCATAAATTGTTGGTGAAATAGTGTAATGGTACTTGTTGACTATTGACTTTTGCTTATTTCATATGAGTTAGATCCTCTCATTCTATTTCCTTTTGCTTCTTCCCCTTTAGCAATATCTTCCCTAACATAGAGGAAAAATCCAAAAATAAATTAATATCACACAGAGTTCAAAAAAAAGGAAAAGTCAGACAAAGAGGAGCTTATATGCTTGCAGTTTGGTGGCACACTTGACACTAGCACAAATGAAGTACGTAGTACAAGTGTGCAACTAACAAAAGCCCTAACCATATTGTGGTCAATTACAAAGTTTACAACTTCAATATTTGCACATCTAGATCCAGAGTTTAAAATCTCAAATTGGTTTTTATTTTAATGCTTCTCTATTTTTGTTGATGTGCTTATGTGAATATAATTTTGAAATTGCAGGAATTTTTGGAATAGAGATTGATAAAGTATATAAATTATTCATGGGCTTCAACTATTAGTTTAGGTTTTTGGTTAAGTTGATCCTCCATTATGGTATCTAGGGGTGTTTAACAAGTTGAGTAGCTCAAACTCGACTCGGTCAAAGTACGGTCAAAACTCAATTTGAGTTAGCTCAAGCTTGCTCGAATGAGCTCGAAACTCGTTAAAATACTATTATTTTGTAATTTTTCTAATGTTAACTTAGCAAAAAAAGAATGATTGACAATTATTTTCAATTAAATTGTCTTTGAAATTGATAAATACTTTAAAATTGGATAAAAAAATAAAATGTTCAATGATAAAAAACAATAAAATTTGTAAAGAAAAGAAAATATAATTCATCATAAATTAGAAGTCAAGATAGACCAGTATTTTTAACAAGCCGTTCGTGAGCACTTCAACTCGGCTCGAAACTTAACAAACACGAATTGAGTAACCCCTAGCTTGTGATCGACTCGCTCGATAAGCACCCCTAATGTTATCAACGGTAACGTGACTCAAAAATCACGTTCAAATCTTATCCATACATCATTTTCAAGTGGAATATATATTAACCCTGGTTATAAAAGGGCCCGTATTGAATTCTTATTTCAAACCTCAACTAGCTCTCATGTGAGGGTGTGTGATGTTGTATACTCCCTCTGTACCACATTAACCTGTGCATTTGGGGTTTTTGACACTATTCACAAGTACTTAGAATTTTCATTATATTTAATAATATGTAAATATGAATATAGTCATATAAGGTCTTGTTTAATTCGTCTTGATCTATACATTATTAATATCCAATCGATATAATTTTTGCAAACATACAATTATAGATATTAATGATATAAAATATGCATTGGGTTGCGTAATGAACAATATTTGCACAAGTCGATGTCAAACGAATGAAGTATAAACTATTTCTAGAAATCAATCATCAGTTTAGACTTTTAATTGAGTTTGGTCTCTAATAAAATTAATCTTAATGTATGGCATCTTCAAAGAATAAAGCTCTTTAGATTTAATACCATATCACAACTTCTTCTAACACAAATATTCCTGTTGCTTTCGGTAAAAATTTCCACTACAAAAGGGAAGGCATCTTTTTTTTTTTTTTTTTTTTTCAAAAATGTATCATTGCCTTGTTGATATGTGGTGTTAATCACTATTTTGTGTTTGATTGAGATTCACCATGAAAAAGCAGGAGCTGTGGAAAATTATGCGCTACACTAAAGTTGTATGCTCACTTTATCATGAGGAAAAAAAAAGTGTTATGTTTCCAGCTTTGTAATCGCATCTGAGAGTCTGAAACTCTGAGATCTGTCTATATAGTGTCTAACTCTGGAAATAAGCTTGAATAGTTGAATTTATGACATCATGAGGTCCTGTTCTCCTCGACTTATTTTTGCTTATCTGAATTTATTTTTGCTGAACTAAACTTAATTTTGCTGAAATCATTAACAATTTATTAAGGATTGAAACTGATTTTTGCTGAGCTGAACTTATTTTTGCTGATATGAACTTATTTTTGTTGAAAATAAGTAAAAATAAGACAAGGAGAACAGGGCCTGACTCCTAGTTAAGGCATGTTTATTTTAAGTGATGAAAACATCTGAACTGAACTGATTGGAGTTGAGCTGAACTAAATTGAAAGTTTTTTATGAAGGATTAATGAGTAACAAAATAAAAAAAGAGTTGAACTGAACTGAACAGATTTTAAGCTGAAATAAACAGGCCCTTAGCCTATATAGTGTCTAACTGTCTATTTCGAAACATGTTTGGTGCGTCTTTTTTTTTTTTTTTTTTTGGGCTCATTTTAAGTTTAATCCAACTCATTTTATATATTTTTGAGTTGTCAATTTATATTTATTTTAAAAGATTTTACTTTATTTTATATTTATTTTCATCGTAGTACATTTTATAGACGTCATGCTTAGGGGTGTTAGTTCGGGTTGGCGGTGCAGATTGGGGTTGACCCAATCAGGTTCGGCACATTTCAGTTCAGTTTAACTTCGGTCGTTTTGTTCTCTTGATTCAATCCAATTCAGTTCAAGCCATTTCGAGAGCAAGTCAAAACAGTTTACTATTAGTTCGGGAACAATTCAGTTTAGGTACTAAACATTATGATCAGATCAACTTCAGTTCAATCTAAAACGTATCAAGTAAAAGTAACTTAGAAAGATGTCATGGTTATTTTCGATCATGGTCGGGTTATTTCGGATTCTCGTGAGGACTTTAATTTTGTCTATTTAAATGAAAGTTAAAAATTATGTGATAGATATCATTATGATGAACTTTTAAGATATATTTTAGGTCGAATATTATATCTTAATAATACTTCATATTAATCGTGTTTCCAATTGATTTTGGTGCAATTGACACATACAAATAATTACTTAATTAATACATTTGAAAGCTTCCACTTTTAAGTTTACATTGATTTAATCTAAAAGGAAATTGTTAAGTGACAAATTATTACACGGTAAAATTAAAATTTATTTTTACATAAGAGTAAGTTTTTGGGTTATATTAATTCAGTTCAGGTTGGGTTAAGTCAAAATATCAAACAAGTTGCTTAATATTCCGTTCAATTCAGTTTGGTTCGTTCTTTTTTCAGGTTTTATACAACTTAATTTCAGTTTGAATCATTTTCAGTTCAGATTCAATTCAATTAATACCATTGATTTATCAGTTAATAACAATTTCGGTCACTTTCCATTCAAGTTATTTTCAGGTTACATATCACTATTATTTCAGGGTATTTCACTTCGCTCAAGAACAATTGAGTCATGGTTATCCCAAATACTTGGTAAAGTTTGACTGGCATTTGCGTCAGATTCCTTAGCCCACATAGCTGCCGTGCTAACATCCGATTCCTTAACCCAACGTATAATCATATATAGCATACGCGTTCATGCAACCAAGCTAATTTAAGGTGTGAAAAGCATTGCTTTTTAAGAAAAAATAAAAATAAAAATAGAAAAGGACGAATAAGCGTTAGCCAAGTTTGATTATAAAGAACCTTCCTTAGAAAATTCTTTCACATCTACCACCTGGCCACTTTTACACCATGTTTGTCTATAAATATTCAAGGTTTTGTGATAAGCATTAACCCAATTATCTTATCATCATAAAATCACAAGTGATTTTATTCAACCAAGTTATAACAATTTAAGAAGAATACAACTACCCAACTACCTCCTCAACCACCTTGTAATCAACCAAACGAAGGATATGGGGATGACTGAAATTCAGCAACGAAAACAACAACAACAACAACAAAATATGGACAACGTTCCTCCTCCAGGTATTTATTAGACACCTTTGATTGGATAAGCCGTTCTTTAATACTTATTATGGATAACGTATTTTAATACTTATTATAGATAACGTATGGCTTTTCATTAATGAAAATCTTGTGTGATGTTAGGTTATCCAACTTTAACCCCTACGGAAGGGAACTCGAAAAAGGGTAAGTTCCGCACCAAAAAAAGAGGAGAAAAAGGATTCATCGAAGGATGGTATGTTTATGACAATTTTATTTAATTATGTAGTATTTCGATTTAATTATATATACTCGGTAATATTTCATACCTCATATGTAGCTCAACCCATTTTTAGAGGGAAAAATAGAGCATATTATAAAGTTGACATAAATAAATTTTGTGGTAAAATTAGTTTTTTCATGTTGAAGTTTTTCATTCTTTGTACTTTAAATTCAAAGACTATAAAATTCATAAAAGCCGGGGGGGGTTGTTTTAATTAATTTTGGTGAAATAACTACCTACTAAATCCCAGTTAAGATTACACAAAACTATTTATTCATGTTAAAAATTTTTATTCCTCTTATAACTATTTACTTGCTACGTTAGAGTTTTTAACATTATCCATAGTATAACTTTGAGTCGCTTTAGTGTTTTATACATAACGAAACATATAGCCATATGAATAACAACTAAAAAAAAGACGATGTAACATTTATTCTGTAGCACTGCATGTTGTGGATTTCCAACCACTTTTTCGACTTTAGAGTCCATTTATAACCCACTATAACACAAATATTCTTGATATGAAAATTTTGGTTTACTGCTGTTATTTGCCTGAATAAATTATCATATTTTATTGTGTGTTATAAAAACTGCAGTTTAGCGGGATTATGTTGCTGTTGGATATGTGAAGAGTGCTGCTGCTAGAGAGATTATGGGTTGATTGATGTTCCTCATCTCCCTTATACTCTATAGTGATCAATACGTTATTCTTGATGTCTATTTATTGTCCAAATTCCATGTTATTTAAAAAAATATTATATGTATTTGTTAAGTGATTGATACGATTAATAAAAAACATCAGCATCAGTTTGTCGTTCTATTACTGTATTATTTATTTATTTTGAAAGGCAGCATTATTTATTTGTATATAAAATGATATACATAGCTTAGAGTTACATACGAAGTATTACCTCTGATTTGAGGGATGTGCAACAAAGAGGTACTACCTATGTTTCACATTATTTGCAACGATTGCTTTATGTAAATCGTTGTAAATAATGTAAAACAGAGATAATATTTTTGATGAGATATAAAAAGTTTTTTTGTTGCACATTTCCTGAACCGGAGGTAGTATAACGAACATTACCTTTTTTTTACAACAACGCAAGTTTACATTAAATATCTTAAACTTCTAATGTTGGGTACTTGGGATGGGTACGTATGCACATTTCATTTCAGAAAGCCCAAACAAAATCCAACCCAATAACTTTACCTCTCAAAAGCATTGCATCCTTTCACTCAAAATTCTTTAATTATTAGGGAAGGGAGCAACTCATACGCTCAATCACATTGAACTATGTTCAAGTGTTCAACTAGTGCAAGAAAAAGTAGCAACATCAGACGTAAAAAAAGATTTTACAAACCAGAATTAAGGCAACTAATCAATATGTTTCACGTACATGCTGAAAAATATGCGGTAGTCTGGCCGCAGACTGTGATTGAGCCTTTGATGTACTATAAAATCAAATCTATTGTTGATTACGAGGATAGTAATCAGACGAAAGCAGGCATATCCAGGTGAATACTGATTAGTGACTATCAGTCTACCAGGCAGTTTACAAATCGAACTAGAGCTTACTAGAGACAGAACAACTAATTGAACTAAACTCAAATGGTTTTGTCAGACTTCGAAATCACAGTCAATTTTAGTATGGAATATAGCATAATGAAATTATCGATAAGAATAAATTTAGTATGTACGTATAAGTACTCTTTTAAAGAGCAGCTACTTGATTTTACTTTGTTACTTAGTTCTTTGTTCGCTTTCCTGAAGCTAATTAGCAAGGCTGAATTCTGCTTTCATGTAAACAGCACAATTCAAGAAAACTATTACCAAGTATGTAAAGTATAGCAGTTCAAGTACTCGATCATCACTGATATGCATCTTCTTCTGTGACCTCTCTGGTACGGATAGTTTCTTCCGAGATTTCCACATCAAAATTATCTTCTTTGCTTTCCTGTTCACTAGTGGATTCTGGATAGTCAAAAGGCTCATACTGTTCTTTATCGGATTCCAAGTGTTTCTTAGTAATGTCCGTTGTTTGAACTTGATTAATGATATGATCTTTCGATAAGTCCATCTTATCTACTGATTTCCCCTCACCTCCCACCCCCTTCTTATCATCCTCATTACTTGCATCACTATTTTCACTTCGGCTACTGAGCACTTCAGTTTCTACTCGAATAAGGCTTTTACTAGCAATGTGTTTTGGCATAAGTTGTGAAACATTGGAGGATATAAGGTTAGTTTTTCTAAAGTTGACTTTGATTAGGAGAAGCTTGAGTTCATAAAGCACCCAACCACTGAAGATTATAAGCAAGCATGTTTGGACTACATGTTTCAACCTCAAGCTTTTCGCCTTTGGGGTCCTGTTTGGTGACTTCTTGTACATCAGTAAGTTTGTAGGCTATTAATCGGTGTTATTAATAGCACGAACCCACTGGTCTTGAATATAGTCGAAACCTGTAAAATTGAGGTATAAGCAGCTAATTTATGTTAAATATGCTCAAATATCATCACAATGAAAACAATAGAAGCAACATTTTCATCATTAAAACTGATGAAATTGTGCTTATTCTTCTTGGCTTTGTAGGCAAATGGTCATATACTAATATTAATCTTTTCAAATTATACTTCTATGTCGTAGGAAAATCAATTTCTCAGGAAAACAAGTCTTATTTTGTCAATTTTAAATGTTGTGCTACCATTCTTTCTAGTTCTAGATGTATAAGTGAGTTTGATGTGCTTACAATTGACGATAATGTTATACATAGTCTTTAGGGCTAAGTATAGACATTAAATATATTTCTATAAATAGTAATAATTTATGATATTCAACAAAAATCACACAAACATTTATGTAATTAGTGCTTGAATGAAAAAAATTATATTTTAAACCCTTTATTCATAGCTCTTAAGACTATAAATAACACTTTCTTACAATTAATATACCGCTAACGATGGAGTGTCCGGTGTTTGCTAAAGAGAAATGGAATAATTGATCGAAGGCTTAAATGAGGATCAAATAAAAACTAAGACCTCTAAGAAATTTAACCGAAAGTAGAATTCATTTCGGACTTTTTTCTCTTAATAATAAAAAAAATTAAAGCATAACCCAATATAAAATACTTTCAAAATTTATGCAGAAACACATAGTAACCAACTAATGATAGCCAATTAGCGGATAGCAAGTGAATACTTGATCTCAAAAATTTAAAATATGACCCCACATACATTGTGAAGAATAACCCATAAATAGTCAAAGCTGAAAAGAAATAGACCTAATTCCAAATGACAGCAAATAACATGAAAGAGATAGATTGACTAACCAAAGCAAATCACAAGACTCCGTAGGACATCATAATTTCGAGGCAGAACACTGCAAACTTTGGCAAAAACATGTCAGTTTTGGGATTTAAAAGAATACAAAACAAAGAAAAGAAAGACAATAAAAACAACAGCAAAATGTAGGAAATAAGAGAAGACATTCACGTGAGTTTCCTGTGTTTATAGTAGTTGGACCTTCACTTTGGAGTGTTTTAACTGTTTATTAATAATGTCCTTATTGTGTTCTATATATCTTTAAATTTGAATCAAAAATGAGTTTAAGATGGTTACATGGAGGTGATCATGCCATCATGGATTGAGTTAGGTTTAGGCTGAATATAAATAATTAGTATATTACCCTGAAATAATTTAACTTCTTCTATATGATTGAAATCGCTTATGTTTTAACTATACGATTGACCCGAGCGATGTTCCGGTCGTTACTTTTTTCTTTTTTACTTAATAAGTATTTATGTTTTTTTTATTCTTGATGTTTATTATTATTATTATTATTATTATTATTTTTTTTTTTTCTAGGGAGCCACAAGGGTAGGGGTGAAAATCGGTTTCAGGAGATCCTGAAATCGGGAGGGAAGTTTTAACCACTTGAGCCACCTCTTACTCTCTTTTTATTCTTGATGTAACAATAAACAAATCTAACTTCTAATTTACTTAATACGGAATAAATGAAATGTGGACATATACATCACTAATCAAAGTTGGCTAAGATGGTAAATGCATGATCTTGATTTATAAGAGTTCATAAGTCCGAATCTAAAACTAAGCATGATAGTTAGTTAGATAGATAGATTCAAGCATAAGATTAATCGACTATCGCAAAAAAAGTCAACCCAAAAAAATGACTAATGATCAACACAACCAAATTTATATTTTTAAAATATGGATATAAAACATCAACAACGTTGGTTGAGTTGATAATTGAATTGGATGACATGAGAGAGGTCTTGGGTTCAATTCGTGTTACCATTATATTTTTGGGTGTAATGTATAATTTCTTGCATACGTGACGCAATGTTGACAAAGAACATGCATACGGGGCAAAATTCTGGTGGAAAATATGGGAGTTTACGTGGCGCGTTGATGTTGTCTCAAATGCCTTTTAATATATTGTATGATGTAATGTTCTTTTGGATATGACAATAATAATATAATTATTTCATATCACCTTTTTAAACTTAGTAATTCTTTATTTAAAATGTGTTATTTTTGTTCTGGAACGCTATTCATCGTCCATGAAATCCTTACTATCGTCCAAAACATAAACTGATTTTCCATTTTTACCTTTATCTCACAAACTACTATCAAATACCAACCACCATCGAACCACCACCGTGCCACCACCCTACCACAACACAACCACCTAACCACCACTCGGCCACCACAAAACCACCAACAACAACAAAACCCACAAAAAAATAAAAAAATAAAAAGAATTGAAAAAGTGAAACCTGCATCTGATTTAGATGTAGATTTTACTTATTTATTTTTTAAAATTTTTAAATAACATCTGTGCCTAAAAAGGCATAGTTGTCATTAAAAAAAATATATATTTAAGGGTGTTGGTGGTGGTAGGCGAGTGGTGGGAAGGTGGTGTAGTGAGTGGAGGTAGGGTGGGGGTGGTGGCACGATGGTGGTAAAAGTGGATTTGGTGTTTGTGATAGAAGGGTAAAATAGGAAGTTCAAGTCTAAAGTTGGACAATATTAAAGATTTCTTGGACGACATTTAGCATTCCCCTCCCTCTATTCTTCAAAGATCATGTCAATATTATTCTTGGTATAAATTTGACTGGTATCAAAATATTAAGTAGTGGGCCAAAAACAGGTTAATTTAGATTGGAGAAAGAAAGTATGGGTGAAGTGTTAGTTTGGGCAGTGAGTGTAGCATATGGAAATTCTGTTTCAACAAAGCGAACATGACGTAAAGTATATATTTTATGAGTGAGAGGATCTAAACAATGATAGGCACTTTGAGTTTTGGAATACCCAATAAAAATGCATGGGGTAGATTTTGGAGCCATTTTGTGTTGTACATAAGGTCGCAACCAAGGATAGCAAAGACATCCAAAACTTCGGAGTTTGAGATAATTGGGAGGTAAACCAAATAGACAATGAAAAGGGGATTTACTTGAAAGAGTGGGAGTAGGAAGGCGATTTATGAGATAAGCGGCAGTGGTGAAGGCATAAGACCAAAAATCTAGAGGAAACTTAGCATGATCGAGGAGGGTTAGACCCGTCTCAGCTATATGTCGATGACGACGTTTAGCATAACCATTGTGTTCAGGAGTATGGGGCGGAGAAGTAAGATGAGAGACACCATCAATTGTAAGATATGTTTCCAAGGCTTGATATTCTCCCCCATTATCAGAATAAATAGTCTTAACTTGTTTGTCAAAATATTTTTCTACTAGAGCATTGAATCTAATGAACACAGACTTATTTTTTAAGGGATAAAACCAAATGTATTTGGTGTAGTGGTCAACAAAAATCACATAATATTTATAATCATCATGAGAGACTGGTGATGTCCACAAATCTGTATAAATAATATCAAGTGGTCCATTGGAATGCAAAGTATTTTGAGCAAAAGGGAGCTTATGACTTTTATTGCATTGGCATGCATTGCAGTTGAAGGAAATATTACTAGAAACATTAAGTTGAAATGTGGAAATTAAAGTTTTAAAAATAGTAGGGGAGGGATATCCAAGACGATGGTGCCAATTTATTGCTGAAGTTTTGATGCTGGAGAGTGCTAGGATAGGATTGTAGGACGACCATTCATAGATGCCATTTTTAGTTGGACCCTTGAGAAAATGTGCCCCCGTAAGACGATCCTTAACAACAAAGGAGTCAGAGGAAAATTCAATTAGTAAATTATTATTAGAACATAATTGAGAAATTGAAATAATATTGCGAGTCATTGACGGGGCACATAAAACATTAGGTAAAGATAAGGAGTTAAAAGAGGTAGGAAGAGAAAGAGAACTAGTGTGAGTAATGGGGACTCCGGCACCATTTCCAATGACTATTTCTTCTAAGCCATCGTATGGATGATGAAGAGCGAGATTCGAGAGGTCATGAGTGACGTGATGTGAAGCACCTGAATCAAGTAGCCATGGAGACGTAGGATTTGAAAGTCCATTCTTAGTGGTAGCAACATAGGCTTGAGGATTGGATAGACTGGTTGGGGAGAAAGAATTAGAGTTTGTATTGGGTCTAGGTGGTGGACGAATTGTTGGGAAGCATTCTTGGAACACTGGACAACGTTGAAGTGAATGGCTGTGAGTATGACACCATTGGCATTTGCCTTGGTAGCCAGTAGTGTTGGTTGAGTTGGAACGTTTGTATTGGAATGGTGTTTTTGAGGTTGTGGTGGACGATAATTTTTATTGGTTGAAGAGTTATGATAGTTGTTTAATGATGGATTAGATTGACGAGTTGTGGTAGCATGAGCGGAAGCCGGAAGATGGAGGAGTTTAGGTTGACATTTAATGGCTATGTTCAAGAGTTTTTCATGGAATTCATCAAAGCTAATGACGGTGTCACGTGCATGAACTGCATCAATTACTCCACGACAGCTTCATAATCAAGCTGTTCAAGAACTTTATCGGTGATATCCTCGGGATTCATTGGTTTACCTAAGATGGCCAATTGGTCAGTGCACATTTTAATGGCATTCATATATTCAGTAATTGTTTGGTTGCCTTTGGTGATGGACTTTAAGTGAGCTCTCACAGATTTTAGATGACCTCTAAATTGTTTGGCAAAGGTGTTGGCAAGAGTATCCCAAGCCGCTTTACAAGTATCGGAACGAGAAATAAGAGGGACAAGAGTGGGTTCTAAGGTTCCAATAAGAGCACCAAAGATGAGTTTGTCCTGCCGAATCCAATTAGTATAAGCCGGATTCGCAGTAGTCTTTGACTCGGATGTAATAGTGGGAGATAGTTTCGGAAAGGTACCGTCTAAAAATTCGAAGAGACCATGGCCAATGAGAGTAGCTTCAACTTGGAGCTTCCATGATAGGTAATTTGTTGTGCTTAATTTGATGACATTATTGAGATTGACGACAATAAGTGGGGTTTTGGGGGTCATCATCATTGGGAATGGTAGTGGAAGTCATTGAAGAAGCTTAGAAAAAAATGAGTTTGTTTTGAGAAGGATGAACCTGCTCGGATACCATATAAGAACGTGGAAGACTATATTATATTAACACAATTACCAAGACAAAGAATACATATATATACTCCAACAAAGGAGTTGACGTACAACTAATAACTAAGGAAAAAATAAAAGAAAGATAAATACTAGCCTAAATGTACAAGATATTAGGATTAGCTAGTTGTACCAATATTGCACAGTATATGCATAACCATATCATATCAAATCATATCATAATCAAATCATACCATAATATATAAAATCTTATGTTATTATCTTATAGAAAGAGTTAACCAAATGATGATTGGTTAATGGGAAAACTAGTGGCGCCAGATGTCAGATAATGATCTCCAGTTCTCCACATGTAATAATAAACTATATAATATGTCCAAAAATAGAATTAAGTAGAAGCGACAAGAACTTTAAGGAATGTCCAAATAGGGGAAGTGACATGAACTTCAAAGAACGAAGGGAGTGGTTAAATTAAAGAAAAATTAGACTTAAAAAAATACTTTGTTTTTAAACAAGATTTTTTTATACATGAACAATTTTAAGTAAATAGAGAAAAAAATTATTTTAAAAAATAATATTAGCAATTCTATAAATATTAATCTTTCAAATAATATGGACCACATGGATGATCATGCACTGTTCATGCAATAGCAAGAGCCAATGAATGATTATGGATGACCATGGATCACAATGTAAGGTAAACATATTACTCAATATAATTTTCAATTTTATCGGATCTTTTCATATTTTTAGGAGCTTTATATATGTTTACATTTAAAGTGAAAAACATATTTAATGTGATGATATATTTTTATAATTTAATTTACATTATTAGGTCCTTGAATTTTATTTTATTTTATCTTAATTTGATATATTAATATTATTATTATTATTTTGATATTGTGTGTATTCGAAGTTATTATTATATATAACTTACCATCTATTATGATTTATTGTTTATTTACATGATGTTTTTTCGCAAGTAAAATATCAAATAATAATAATAATAATATGTTATACTTCTTAGCATTATATATTTCAATATATACTTTCTCCAATTTGATTATACTCATAATATGATTAATTATATAATTTATAGTTATTTTTAAAATAAAAATACTTTAAAAATATTTTTTATGAACTATTATCAAAAAATTTGCTATCAATATTAGCAATTAATTTTTAAATTCATTACTCGTGCATTGAACGGGTATTATACTTGTTTTTACTAAAAAAACAATCAATTTCACTAACCATAATCATATGAACTGTGCAATTTCAGTAGTTATAGTTATATGAATGGGTATCGATTTGTTGGTGTTATCTTTGAGTTCTTCAATTTAAATTCTATTTGTTGTTGTTATCTTTGAGCTCTTCTATATTATTTATTGTTGTTATATTTGTGTTCTTCAATTTTTTGTGTATGTTGTTTTTTGTTGCTTTGGTGTTCTAAGTTGATTTGTTGTTCGTCGCTTGGCATGGCATGATCTAAATCATGCTATTTGCTTGACTTACTAAATTGCTTGAGGTATGGATTTTGCGCTTATACTTTTTGGTTGATGTTATATACGAAGTATATACAATGCCAACAAAATTTTTTCACGCTAAATACGTTTTTACATGATCCACACACATATATATATATATAGGGGTACACATACTCATTAATGACAATTTTATAAGTATTGAAAATTTTGATTGTAAAAACACGTCTACCCCTTTAATAGTCATATGTACCCCAAGACTAATATGTACCACTTTTTTTTTGGTTTTCAGCAACATTGTGGTTCTTAGGGCCTGTTTACTTCAATTGAAAATAGCTGAACTGAACTGAATTGAACATTTTTTATGAAGGATTAATGAATAGCAAAATAAGAGAAGAGCTGAACCGAACGAAACTGAACTGAACTGAATTGAACTGAATGGATTTTAAGCTGATGTAAACAGGCCCTTAGGGCCTATTTACTTCAACTGAAAACAGCTGAACTGAAAGTTTTTTATGAAGGATTAATGAATAGCAAAATAAAAGAAGAGCTGAGCTGAAGTGAACCGAAGTGAACTAAATTGAACTAAACTGATTTTAAGCTGAACTAAACAGACTCTTAGTGATAATGATGGAAGGAAATGAGGAATGACCCTTGTTCATCTCATATAAAGTCTGCTCTTCATGAGATAATATGAGTATTCCCTATGTCTTAGAGATATTAAGTTAGTTTTGCTTTTATTTTTCCCTCTCATTTGTGTAATGTATGATAGGTGGCATGTTCTGATTTTGCAGATTGATCCTGATTTTGATTTCTAGACATTTAATTAGGTTACAAAATGGTGCTCCATTCGTTCCTAAATGTATGATATGTTTGACGTATTGACATTATTCATAAAATGAGAGAATCTTGTAAATTAATTTCAATATATAAAGCATAATATAGTCATAGGGGGTTTATTTGATTCGACTAAATGAGTACGTTATTAATATCCAATTATTATAATTTTTACATATATACAACAGAAGTTATCTAAATTTAAACAAGTGCATTGACATATGTGCAAGTCAAAACGTATCAACAAAATAGGAACAAATGGAGTAGTATTTAGTTAACAAGATCGTAGTCAGTTGGTTGGTGACTATTTGGTGATTATGACAACTACTTAGTCTAATCTAAGGAGTATTATTTATGTAGTCTAAACTAATTTAAGTAGTCTGATTTCATAGTTTATGCATACAAAGCATCTTTTCTCCTCTATTTTCTAAGCCTAGAGATGTCAATGAGCTAATACACTCGTGAACAAGCTCGGTCAAAGATCATTCATATATACATAAACGAGTATGTACAAATTTTACAAGCTTGATTGATAAACGAGCTTTACTCGAACAACTTATTACTCGGCTCATTAAGGCTTGCGAACAACTCATTCATAGTTGTTTATAAGCTCGGTCATAGCCCGTTTACAACTCGTTTGTAGCTCATTAAAGCACAATTATTTTTTAAGGTAGTATAATTATTGATTACAAACATAAATGAATTGCATTATACTTTATTCCATCTAATTTTAATTACTTGATTAAGTTGACAATGCATTAAACACTTTTATTAATGATTATATTTTTGCTTTTAATATATATTTCGTTGCGTAAATTTTGCAAAGAGATGATTAAAAAATATGTAGAAGGTTCGTTTATTCATAACCTCGTTTACTTATAGACTTGATTTGAGCTCAAGCTCAAGCTCAAGCTCAAAAAATAAACGAGCACTACAAGATAACAACTATGTTCGACGGACAAATTCCGTCGCAAACTTAGCACATTCCGTTGCAAAACGTCCGTCGCTAAATTTTTTGTCGCAAATTTGCAACGAAAACACTAGTTGAAAAATAGCTTATTATTAATATCGTTTTTTATGATCTATTTGTATCGTTTTACAAAAACGATACAAATAAACAGTCTAGTAGTATCGTTTTTTTTTACAAAAACGATACTAATAGCGGTTTTTTAAATATAAAAAAATAGCTATTAGTATCGTTTGTTTTCAAAAAACGATACTAATAGCGATTTTTGAAAAGAAAAAAAAAATAAAATTATTATAACAAATACTATATTAAATTGATGAATAACAATAATAAATTATTTTTTTTTGGTAAAAATGTAAGCAGTTTTATTAACAAAAAGGAGAATAAATACATCCTAAGATCTACTTAAGCAAAACTGAGTCAGTTTTGCACAAAGTAGACCCAAAAAACTGAACTATACAAAAATCATCAAAAATATCCCTAAACAAAGGAAACAAATAAAACCAAAAAAAACTATGAGCATAATGCTTCCCCTCAATCAGCCAACCAAACATAAAACACACCTAAACCTCCACCCTGCACCACCAAAACAGCAACAAGACTTAAGCACTTCTCCAATCTTCACTTCTCCACTGCTGCATTACTAGTATTCTGCATAGCTGCAGTCTGTAGAAACAGTCCTCACAATCCAACACAAACCATGCTCAGCTGCTTTCCATGCAGCCAGGAACCTGCAATAACCTAACCAAACAGCCATCACAAGTGTACATGAGCTCCAAGACCATTGCCATTAGCAGCACCTGGGTGATATGAACTGTACAGGGATGAAAACAACTTAGTATACTAGTAAATTATAGGTATAAATTATGATACTCGAAATCTATTCACTCACCAGAGATGTCCCGAGAAGCAGCCTTTCTAGACTCCAGTAGTTCCTTTAGCCTTTTAGTTGCCATCGATGCCTCTTCAGTCTTACGTTGTAGGACCTGACATAGACATATACATCAATGAGGAAATCCCAATCCATGCAGAGGGGTGAAGTTAAAGTTACCATCTTTTGTCTTTGATTCAATGCCAACAATTTGTGCATCTCATACTCATTCCTCCTACCCTCTTTCTTAAGCTGTGGACAAAAATGTCAAAAAAAAAAAATTACAAACCAGCATTGAACAACAAAAAAACCTTTATCATTCTTTAAAAGTCACAAACCACCAGCCCACCATTGAACAAATTAAATGCAACATCCCCTGAAAGGAAGGTATTCAAAAATGGAATATATATTTATTCGTTGGAGAAATTGAGCAAACTAATCATTACTAGATTTATTGTTGTCAACATGAAGTCAAATGACCACAGTGGATCGAAAATTCCCCGGTGTTCATAGTTGAAAACCAACAAAACCCTTCAACTAATTTTCAATCATGTTGAGTAAAAAGCAATAAAACAAAAATCAGGCAGCTACTCATTCTACACTATGTAATTTCCTAAGAAAAACTGAATTTTAAATAGATCAATAACCTATATACCTGAAGAACTTCTTTTTCCCTCATTGCCTTCCACAACCTAAACTGTTCGGACTCTTGCTTAATCTTATGTTGCAGTTGAACATGTAACACCTTCTTTTCATGCTCCAATTCATGAACTTTTTTCTCATAATGTTGTTTCAGAACAGATGAATCAGATCCAGAGAACCGCTTCATCTCAACCTATTAATCATTGGCAAACATAACATTAGAGCAAAGAAAACTACATAATTATAGTGGATGCTGAACAAAGAAAAGTATAGATACATAGATGCAGACATATATACCTCCTTTTGCTGAAGTTTCTTGTCTAACTCTTTTAGTTCCATGTCTAATCTTTCCTGTAGTGAGGAATGCTCTAGCTCCTTCTCTTCAATATCATCACCTAAAGGGGTAAATACGATCAAACTTGTCTTCTAGCATCTTCAATTTTCACTTGTTCATTCCCATTATCAATTTCTGGATACCAACAAGCAGGAATTTAGTAAATGATGATAACCAAAGTTTTAAAAAAGTCACACCTAAGCAACTTAGCAGCTAGATACAACTCTAAAATCACCCAAAAACTTGAAATATGCTACAGAACTTGGTCAGAAGAAGATTTGACATAGCAGATGATTAACATGTTTATTTTACTCACCTTTGACAACAAACTAACACATGTTACCAACTATTGCAGCAACAGAAGAGCTATTAACACCACCAGAAAGAGGAAGCAGAAAACCAGAACCTCCACTTCTTCTTAAGTAATCCCACAGCCAGCAAGCAGGTCCATACGCTATCTCTTCCTCGGGTTCATGATAGTTAATCTACATATCAAATTACATCCTGACGAGATTCAGCAGCCTGTTTTTGGGCTGCTGCTTCTTGTTCAACAAATCTACGGGTATCTTCATTCACCTTCTGCTCTTGCTCCACTCTCATTAAGACCTGGAAAGTGCATTAATAATGTTGAAACCCGATCATCTAACAATACTAACAACCTTCCTCCACTAATCAACCACCCAATTCAGCACTAAATTGAACAACACCTCAGAAATCACTAAAATTAAAAAGCAACCTGCTTGCCATAAACATATATAATCTCATCAAACAAAAAGTACAAAACTTTAACAATAAAAATGTAGCTCTATTAGACATTTTATCAAACACTTAGCATGCACATCGATAAAATGCCCTATTTCAAGCTCTATTAGAGATTTCCCCCCATTTCAAGCCCTCTAAATCCTGTCTCTTATACACATCTGTTCAAGATTGTGGCAAGGGGTGAAGACAANAAAATTTCTTCAGAAATCAATTTAGCAGGTTTTAAACAAAGATTTATTAAGTAACACAAGTACTAAACTACATAAATTAATGAGGTTTTAGACAGATTAAACGTAATTGTAAAACAATAGTAATAGCTAAAGTACAAAACTGTTTTGTAAATATAAAAATTACAAATGATGTTTGGGTAAGATAAATAAATCTAGTTCAACCTAAAAACAACACTTGTGGGCAAAATTTAACCACATACAAACGCCACGATTCTCTTTTCACCATAAATTTAAATGGGTTTCTGAAGAACTGTATGTATTTTTCTCCACGTCTCTGCTAATGTACCAGCCACAATGGATGACAAATTTAATTATGTAGAAAAACAATTATAACCAAGGTTTGCAGCAACTACTAATGTAGTTTCTAACTTTCTGGGTTTATTGAATTTTAAAAATTAACGAAAAACAAAACCAATTGACGAAATCAGCAGACCCATAAACCAAAATCATTTAAAAAATTAAAAAAAATTACAGAAATTAAAAATTACAGAAAAACAATTGACAAAACTTCATAGACTGCTTGAAAGTGAGATAACTTTACAAAACTTCATAGAAGAAGGGAGAAGGGCTTTTGTGAGGGAATTTTTTTGCGACAAAATAACAAAAGGGTTTGTCGCTTTTTGCGAGGGAATTTTAATTCCGTCGCAAATTTGCGAGGGCTTATTCCGTCGTAAATATAAAATTCCGTCGCAAAAATCAATTGGTCACTTGATTTGTTTTGTCACTTTTTTGTGACGGATATTTCCATCGCAAACAAGCAAAATTTCGTCGCAAACTTTTAATTTGCGACGGAATTTATTTCCGTCGCAAAAATCCGTCGCTATTTTGCCGATTTCTTGTAGTGGAGCTTAAACAAGCCAAGCTCGAACAATAGTTTTGAAAGCTTGTTATGCTCGAACTCGGCAGCTCAATTAATAGTTATTAAGCCTAACTCGAACAAGCTACTACTCGGCTCGGCTCGTTAAGATATCTATCTAAGCCTTTTTCCTTGTCTCATTATATGCTTGTAACATAGTTTCTTTGTATCTTAGTTATGCATGATTTAGGTAATGGATGCTACTTTGTTTCTTAAGTTATCATTGAATTAGCAAGAGACAAGACACTTACCTATTGTATTGTGCTCCATATAGTAAAACTCTATTTAAAAAATAATCATTGAATTGATTACGCAAATTTATGATTGATTTAGTTTTATTTGATTTATAAGACTTGATTTTCCACAATATTTATGCGTGCTTGTTAAGGAGAAAGGTGTTTGCATGGGAGGGGGCATCAAGAATCCGAGAAAGGGGCAATAATAAGACAAGTACTCATTCTCACCTCTCAATCAAATACTTAAATTATGTACTTCACTTCTTTTCATTTTTTAAAAGTACTTAAGTTCAATCTTTTAATTTCTTGTTCTCTTGTTTAGTGAGTTGCTAATTGTTGGTCGCTCACATGATTATTGAACTTTCAGTTAGTTACTTTGGTTTATTAATCCTGACTATTGCTGGTCTCAATTATTGATATTGAAATGTTGAGATAATAATCATTTAGGGGACTAAAATTTGATTTTATTTTGGTTTTGGGGACTCAAATTTATATTTTTAGGCAAGGAACTAATATTAAACAACCGATAACTTAATTGTTGAAAGTACAAAAAAAAAAAATGTGACACAAAGAACATTTAGTCCAAATCCACATTTAAAAAAATAAAGTTTTTAAAGAAAACTAATTGTTCATTCTTATTCTAAAGACGTGTTACTAAATATTTAAATTTCTTATAAGCTATCCTAAAGTTGATTGTTCATGTTCTTTCTCTAATAAAATTATCAAATCTGTAAATAAAAATAGAAATATTGTATCAACATATAAATCCAATTTGATCATCAATAACTAGAGATAAATTACGGACAAGCTAACATTGAGTGCATATATATAATAATAATTAAAGACTTTACTCACCTTAGAATTGTTGTTCGTTATGGTGCTATTACTTTGAGATGGAATTGCTGCACTAAAATTTACCCTACATGTGGGTTGCTGCATCACATTGGATGTGACAGATAGGATTGAATTTGGGTGGCTTAAATGGAGAGTAGCTACGGGAGTGATATGTGACAACAACATCCTATTAAAGTTGAAGGGGAAATTCTACAGGACTGCCATAAGACAAGTGTTGCTCTACGGTACATAATGCTGGGCTTACAAGGAGTACATTCAAAAAGTAGGAGTTACGGATATGCGGATGTTGAGATGGATGTACGAGAACACTCTAAGGGATAGAATCAGAAATGAAGTCATACGCCGAAAAGTTGGTGTGATAAACATTGCAAGCAAATTAAGGGAAAATCGCTTGCATTGGTTCGGAAATGTGAGACGGAGACCTAAGGGAGCCCGGGTGCGACGAGTAAAAGGTCGGGATCACGGAGATCTTAAACGAGGTAGGGGAATACCAAAAATGATTGGTGGGGAGGGGTCAGAAAGGATATGAAGCTTTTAGATTTACAAGAGAATGAGGTTCTCGATCGTAGGGGATGAAGAAAGAAAATTTATGTGGATGACCACATGGAGTGATTATTTTTTGGTTCATGTAGCCGACCCTAATTTTTGGGATTAAGGCTCTGATTGATTAATTGATTTGATTTATTAATTGATTGATTGTGGGTTGTTGCACTACAAGAAATCGGCAAAATAGCGACGGATTTTTGCGACGAAAATAAATTCCGTCGCAAATTAAAAGTTTGCGACGGATTTCTTTCCGTCGCAAGTTTGCGACGGAGTTTTGCTTGTTTGCGACGGAAATATCCGTCGCAAAAAAAATGACAAACCAAATCAAATGACCAATTGATTTTTGCGACGGAATTTTGTATTTGCGAGGGAATAAGCCGTCGCAAATTTGCGACGGAATTAATTCCGTCGCAAAATTCCCTCGCAAAAAGCGACAAACCCTTTTATTATTTTGTCGCGAAAAAAGTCCCTCACAAAAGCCCTTCTCCCTTCTTCTTCTACTTTGCGCCCAAAAACCCTTCTCCTTCGAACTTGGCGTCTTCTTGCCGTCTTTGAATCTCTCACTTTCGTTTCATTTTCTCAATTCGCCTCACTTTCAATTCGCCTCACTTTCAATTCGTCAATTCTGCTTAGGGGTAATTTTTCCCAATCATTGCAGCTAAATTTGCGATTCACTCTTCATCTTTGCACCTTCAATGGCGGCGTCAACTTCTTCTTCTCCTTCACCTCTGTTTTCACCTCCAACGGCGGCTACAACATATATATGGCTGAGCGAATCTTCGAATCAAACACTTGAGGTTTAAATTCGTTTGTCGGTTTTTTAGGTTTGAAATTGCGAAGTATTTTCATGTGTTAATTATTTTGATTGTTTAAATTATTATGAATGTTTAAATTCCTTTGTAGGATTTTAGGTTTAAACACTTGAGGTTTAAATTATTTTGAATGTTTTCAATTTATCGGAGCTAATTCGTCAATTTTTCATGCGATTTTATGCGAAATTGTATGATTTCAAGCACTTCAAATGCTGATTTGTGGAAAATATGAAGGTTAGATTTTACCTTTGATTAAGTTAATATTAGTTCAATTACGCAAATTATCTTCGAATTTTAGGGTTTTGTTCATGATTTGAATTTATTGCTGATTTACTTGCGATTTTTGATTATTATGCATTTTCTGTTACTCATAGGCTGTTATTGATTGTAATTTGAGTGTTTGTTGATTTTTTTAGGGTTTTCAGTTTTTAATTTGAGAATTTTTGGAGTTATTAATTCCATTTCTAGGCACTATCATCCTGAAACTCTCATGGTCTAGTTGAGTAAAGAGGACGTAAAATGAAACACCGTCTTTTGAAAGTAATTTTATTTGGCAACGAATCTTGATGCTGAGAATTGATGTTTATAGGAGTTGAGCAGGGTTTTATTTTTTATTATTTATTTTTATTGAAATTCCAGC
Organism: Suaeda aralocaspica; assembly: GCA_016808085.1. Lineage (NCBI taxonomy): Eukaryota > Viridiplantae > Streptophyta > Magnoliopsida > Caryophyllales > Amaranthaceae > Suaeda > Suaeda aralocaspica. The sequence continues at coordinate 56,292 of PYUH01000817.1, forward strand.
ATATTATCTACAGATGGATGAGTTTATATGAAATTGTGTGATTTAAGCAACTTTGTTTGTTTTCTCTCCTTTATTGTCCGCTTGATAATAACCTCTTTAAAATAAAATTTGCAGGTACAAAGAAAAGAAATGGGACTCTAAAAGGATGCTGAGTTCTGGTGGCATGCCGTCATCACATTCAGCAGGTGTAACAGCTCTTGCTGTGGCAATTGGTCTGCAAGAAGGAGCGGGTGCATCAGCATTTGCTCTAGCTGTGGTTTTAGCTTGCGTTGTATGTATCTCTTGACATGATATAATTACCCTTTTTATGGCTTGCTGCTATTATGCCCAGATTGTCTTGTAAATGCGATGAATGTTGCTGTATGGGTGTTGTTTTTTTCTTAATGGCATCATATTGGAACTTTAAAGGAGGAAGACAAGAGTTAAAGTCTAATACACTTGATGCGTGTTGATTTATGATTTTTATCCGTCGAGTTTCAATTTTCAATTTTCACCACCCTGATTTACTTGCCTGCCTACTTTAATAATTTTTGATGTTGTGTATAGCAAGAATAGAAAATGCTAGGTGGATGGTTATTGATGGAATTTACTGATATTTTGGTTGATATTTTGGTTGTATGCTGGTTTTAGCAGGTTGTGCAATCTGTTTCTCAAACCTGCAGTTTTGTTTTGGTTGGTTGTAGTTGTGGAGGTTTGGTGGATTTGTGTTTGTGTTGCTGTTTTAGACCCTTCATGATAGTTTTGTGGCAGTCAGGCTAGGCTGAGTTGTGCAGTAGTTGTACTATTGTGCTTTGCAACCTTGCAGTGAGACTGCAGTGCAGCAGTCTGCAGGTGAGCTGCTATGGTTGGTTGCTGTGACTGCAGTTGTGGCTGCTATTTTGTATGGTTGCTGTTTTTGTGGTTAGGTGTTCTGATGTGTGAGAACAACAGTTTTTATTGCAGTGTGAAATGTTTTTTGCTGCTGTTCTGGTGCAGTTGAATTTGGGGTGTGGTTGTGTTGCTTTGCAGTTTGGGAGCTTCTTTTCTGGTTGCTTTTATTTGTGCTGCTGCAGTTGTGTTGTGTTGGGTCTGTTTTGCTGTTTTGTGGCAGTTTTGGTGTGTTGGCTGTGTTGGATGCAGTTGCTTTTATCTGTGAAGTTTTGGCTGGTATTGGTTGCTTTTATCTGCGATGCAGTTGCTTTTATAAAACAAGATGTTGCTCCTGCATTAAGATGTTACTAACTTTCTGAAAAACTCCCTTTTTAGAACTGATAATGGACCTTTCAAGGTTAGATAAATATTTGTTTCCTTTACCTTTCATTATGTTGCTTTTCCATTGTATTGGAGCTCAAGAAATTTATCATAGGAAGTTATGATATTAATCATTGCACATATGTTTCCTAGTGTAGCATAGCATATAATTGACTTGTACTCCCTTTGGCTCTGTTCTGATTTGTTGAACCATGTTTCGGTGCTCTACTTAACAAAGTTATTCACAATCCTTACCCGCAACAGCCTTATTCTATGTTAGTTGGGGTACTCAGACTTAATTGGTTATATTTGTTGTATATATGATTCTCAAAGCTGCTACAAGACTGGTTACAAAATGTTTATGTTATGTAGGATGTAAATAAACTACCCTTTTTCTTTTAGATTAAATGCTATTTGATGAGTTAATGGCCTTAAGCTGGGGCGTTCATATCTAATTTTGTTATCTTTGATTATGTTTGAAATAACAAAAACGCATTGGTCTGAGTTGAATTTGATATCTAGTATTGCCTCTCGCAGACTTTTCTGGTGTGGCAACTATGTCTTTCATAATCGGTTGCTTACTTGTAGCGGCTGGTGTTGTCCTCGCAGTTTGTAGGCTTGCCTCAATAAGCAATAGAACACATCTGCAAGAGATAAGAAAGGGAAAGAGTGGAATTGTTATGTATAGGAACACAAACCTGTTCGTGACGGGCTTGCGTCAATATGCATAGTTTGCTGAGTTTTATTTTGTTTGTTTGATGTATAGTTTTTGGAGCTGTTTTATGAGCTACCTTAATATAGTATTTGTTATAATAATTTTAATTTTTGGTTATTAGTATTATTCCTGCATTACAATTGTGATTTTATTTTTTTTTTTTTTTCAAAAATCGCTATTAGTATCGTTTTTTAAAAACAAACGATATTAATAGCTATTTCTTTTATATTTAAAAAACCACTATTAAAAAAACGATACTAATAGATATTTTTTTATATTTAAAAAACCACTATTAGTATCGTTTTTGTAAAAAAAAACGATACTAATAGACTGTCTATTTGTATCGTTTTACAAGAACGATACAAATAGGTCATAAAAAACGATACTAATAAACTGTTTTTCTACTAGTTTTCAGTTGCAAATTTGCGAGGGAATTTTCCGTCGCAAACTTCAATAGTTCCGTCGCAACTTTTTTGCGACGGAAATTCCGTCGCAACTTTAGAAATTTGCGACAAAAAATTTAGCGACGGACGTTTTGCGACGGAATTCCGTCGCAAATTGGATTTTGCGACGGAATGTGCTAAGTTTGCGACGGAATTTGTCCGTCGCAAAATAGCTGTTATCTTGTAGTGTTGTATCAACTGTCGACATTTATTTAAAAAAAAAAAAAATCTAGTAAACAAAACCTTAATCACACATACATAAAACATTAAAATGATAGAAACACTCTTAAATGCAATCCTTTGAACCCCATCTGGGTATGTATAAATCCCAAAACCTCTTTGTTGCATTTGAGTATGTTGTACAATGGGTGCAACTAGCCCTTGATTTTGGTATAATATCTCCCTTGTTTGATTCTTGGCATGGGTGTTATGAGATTGTACACTTTGGCTCATAGATTGTTGTGGCATTGTACACTTCCTCTTATTATGACCTTCATTCCTACAAATAGAACATCTTGCGGTACCACTAGATTTTTTCAGTTACCGTTACTTCACCGATCTACTTTTTCCTCTTATGAGTAAGTCTATTTCTCACTTTTCTCACATGAGGAGGTAAGTTCGGAACCTTGTTGCAAATTGGTCATTCTTGTGGTACATAAAGAGGTTTCATCACAAATTCATATGCTTTTAGATAATATTTCTTTGTAAAATACACTGAAACTTATTATTCAGGTCTTTCCTTATTACTCCATATTGTCGCGACAACATGATTACATGGAATGTCACTAAGTTGTCAAGCATTGCAGGTACAAGTCCTTCACAACGTACCTTTTTTGTGTGGCTCCATCTCTAACTCCATATGAGAAGTTTCCATCCCAATACGTTGAACAACCCCTAGCATAAGATTTTGATTGCTTTGGCCTTCTTTGAATCATGGACAAACAATTATGTCCTTATTTTATATTAGAAAAAAAAAAAAAAAAAACAGAATTCTAGGAATGCCGTGGGAATTCTTGATTGAGGCTTCCCCTTATATCCTCTAACAAAGTTATCAATGGATTATGTCTATATTTGAAGATGTAAGCATTAAAGACCTCGCTCAAGTTGTTGTCTATACTATCACTTAGCGGTGTATAAGTATAGAATATCCTCTAACGTAGTTATCAACGGTTTATGTCGAGATTTCAAGATGTAAGCATTAAAGACCTCGCTCAAGTTGTTGTCTACACTATCACTTGGCGGTGTATAAGAATAGAATGTCCTCACCCACTTTTTATAGTTCCTTTTCATCAAGTCTGCTGCTCCAGCTTTAGAGATGGAGGAAAACACTTCAATGTTTGCTTTAAAATTATTTTCTGTAGTTCCTTTTGCAATCTTCCAAAACTATTTCATATATTCTTAGCCACCCCAAAAATAGCTCTGAAATTACAATAAACATGTCTAACACAATATCTAGTATCTGCCTTTGGACATAAAATAGTAACAACATTAAGTAGGCCTTTTTTTTTTTTTTATCAAACATGATGGTGTACCCATGCCCATCATAGTATTTAAATCATTGGTAAGCAATTATAGAAACCACATCTAAGTTTCGATACTTTCTAATTCTACAAGTGCCCAACATATAGGGAACATTTGATTGTTCCCATCTCTCCCGACTGCTACAACCAATTAGCCTCCAAACATACCTTTTAGAACATATCCATCTATCGAGATGAATGGTTTACACCCTGTAAAAAAAAACCCTTCCTAAGAGCAACAAACCAAATCTACATTCTGGAGAACACTGATGAGTCATATTTATTCGGGGTTTTTAAGCATGTTTGGATGCATATTTAGAGCATATTAGTCTGTATTATTGTATTTTAGGTTTGAATCATCCATCTTGTGCTCTATTATTTGTTTGTGGTTTTCTTGAATTTTCATGTAGTTTAATAGCTATTTGGAAACTTAGGAGCAATACTGAGCGAAGTGGGTAAATTATAAGTGGAGCATTGAAGAATATACACATTTAACTCAAGAATAATCATCATATGATGTATATTTAGCATCCATGAGGTTCATGGCGTAGCTTAGTGGGGTGAAATTGGGCTCAAAGTGAAGAAACATTGATGTTTGTGAAAGTGCAGCATGACCAATACAAACTATTATGGTCATATATCAATATATACTCATTAGATTGATGCGATTAATTTTTGGGGAGAGAGAAAAATCAGGTTTGTCTTGAACTACCACCACCACCACTGAAACCCACCAACACCACTACCACCATTGCCTACTGAAACCCACCAACACTACTGCCACCATCCACTAAAACCCACAAAAACCACCTCAACCACCATCGAACCACCCAACCACCCAAACCTGCCAAAATCACGTTCCCCTAGCGTTTCGCCAACCACAAACGAAACCAACCTCACCAATTCCAGCCACTGAAACCACACCAAACCACCGAAACATACCCAAATCGAAGGCTTAGATCGAATTTCTAAGATCGAACTAATATTTATTACCACCCGACCTAATGATCGAACTACCGTGGTGGTTGGCCACCGAAACTGATGATCAAACTGATCGTACGATGGTTGGACACGCACCAAAAAACAACCATATATCCTTTATTTAATCCTTTAGTCTTTTAGGGGAAGGCTTAGATCGAAATTCAAGGCAAGGCTTTGGTGGTGTTGAGGGTGTAGATTGAAGGGTGACACAAAGTTTGGTGGTGTTGACCGTTAAGATCGAAGGACCACTAGGTTTTGGTGGTGTTCAAGGAGATCAAAGGTTAAGTCTTGAGGTGGTGGTGGTACTTGAGGTGTTGGACTGGGGTTTTAGTGGTTTGGAGGTGGTCGTTGTGGTTTTAGATGGAGATAATTAAGAGTGGTGGTAGTTGTGGTTTCGGATGGAGAGAAATAAGGGTGGTGGTGATTTCAGTGGGTGGTTGGTGAAGAGAGAAGTAGAAGGGTTGGTGGCTCATTAGTAAATTAGCAAATTATTAAATAATTTATTAATGATTTTGGGTGTTAGTGAGTTAACTTTAAATTATGTTGTTTTAATTGAAGGTGTTTTGTAATTTCATTAAAAAAAACCTTGTTAAAACAGGAAAGAAAACAATTGTTGCAATTAATGTGTAACATCCCAAAATTGCAATTAATGTGAAATGGAGGCAGCAATAATAATTTGGAGGAAGGGGGCTCTCGCTACTTTTGCTTTGTGTGCGGCAAAGCAGGTGGTGTTGCATATCACTCGTATGGTTTTAATAATTCCTTGATTTGATTTATCACCTAATTCCTTCATCTCTTTATTTTGTTTTTGTTAGTTAATTATCATGTTTTTGTAGTATTTTCTTCTAGGGTTAAGTTGAACCATAATATGAATTATATGCTATAAATTAATCTCAATTTTCCAACTTAATTAGTTTGTTATTCATCTTTCTTAGGGTTAGTGTGGACTCGGGGTTTTGGGGGCGCACGTGCCCTTTTTACGGACATCTAATGTCATTGTTTGTTTGCACAGTGTGAGTATGCTTGGCTTGAGGTGAATCTAGAAGCCAAAAAACGAAGTAGAAAAGTCTTCATTGTGCTGTTTTCGAGAGCTCACTAAATCCCATTAGGTCAAGCCCGAAGACGGATTGACTCCAAGGTTAGGATGGTCTCCAGGTCATAGATTCAGAGACAAGGGTAAAGAGAAAGTAGGTCACTATGCCACCCCGCGTATAGCCGCCTCTACTTGGTCTCATATGTTGTTTCATGATTATAATATTGAATTATAGCAATCATACTTCCGATTCATCTTAAAAGACATAGAAACTTGCTAGGCAAGTTAATTTAATGCACACATAATTTCTAAACATATTTTTGGGTGATCACTTTAGGATTAATCAGTATTAATGGGTACTAAAGACGGTTGTCCAAGAATTAATCTTTACCTTATGTGATAGCATGCTTTTCCTGTGATTTGTTAAAATATGGTAAAAGTAATAAACAAATAAATAAATATAAACAAACAAATAAAATAATAGAAGTTAAATAAAAGGATATAAGGAGAACTTGATGTTGTTTCGGGCGGTCTCATGTACAGGTGCAGCCTAGGGGTATGCAAAAAATTTCGATTCCGAATTTCCAAATTTTCGTTCCGAAAAGCTGGAAAAAAGGACCGGATATCCGTTTTTTAAAACTGGATGCAGGATCAGAACTGGAATGGAATTTTGAAAATCCGAATTCCGAATATTTAAGGAAAACATAGATCGAAAAACCGGATATACGGTTTTTCGATCCGATTTCTTTAAAGGAAAATAAGGTGTTTTAGAAGAAAATTGGTTAAAAAACGCGTTCCGGAATTCCGAATTTCCAATCCGGTTTTTTCGGATTTCCGAAAATTCGGGTTTTCGGGTTGGATGCGGAATGCATTTTTTTATTTCGAAAAGTCCTGATATCCGATCGAAAATTTTTCGGTATTTGGTTTTGCACACCCCTAGTGCAGCCGTCGATACAACACTTTTATAATTATCCTGAAGTACCAAAAGTATTTGAAAACGTGTTTATGAAAATTATTTTGAAGAAATTATTTTGATTTTTTGTTTTTGGGGAAAAGTATCTGTGTTTTGGGGAGGTTTAGAAAAAGTGCTTTTGAGAAGAATATAGAATGGGTGTATGGGAATACGTGTTGAAAACTGTGAGTTGGGTTGATGAATTGGATGAATGCACAACCCCATATCACCATATGTATAGGTGAAAACTTCCGTCCTGAGCGTGTACGCGCAGAACTAGCGTATATACGCAAGAGGGGAACCTGAGTATATACGCAGGAGCTTTGTACATACACAAGACCTACGTATATGCGCAGGGGCTGCGTATACATGCTGACTTTACATATATACGCAACTAAATAGTATCCCCCTCTCCAAGAATATGCGTTTTTCGAGAATATTCGGTGCTGGGCTGCACATGTGCGTAGCTCCTGCGCATATGCACTGCACATATGTCATTTTCAAACTTCCATAACTTTTATAGAAAGACATTCCATGAGGTGTGCAACCTATCCTTAGAAAACATTATGAGTCTACTTTCCAACTAAAAAAGAATAAATGCAATCAGTTTTGTAGATTGTGAGATATGATCAAAACTCAAAGATTGACAAGTGGTCAAAAATCACTTTGAAATTATGGTATTTCAAGATAATTATGCTCAAATGTTGGACCTATAGCGATGTGGTATACTATAGTCATCATTTTTTAGGTCGGCCCAAATGTAGGCATCTACATTTGGTTTTATTATCAATATTTGATTAGAAAACGTATTTATTAAATGTGATTATGGTTTCATTATCAATATTTGACTAGAAAAAGTATTTATTAAATGTGATTAGGTTCGCAACAAAAGTTGGTTCTTGATCGATTTTAGAACCCTAATCAAAAGTAGGTACAATTGCATTATTAGGAAAGTCATTAATTGATCGAAAGAAACATTTGGTATTTTTAGGGCGCCTGTTGATTTATTCTAATTAGTTGGGAGATCAATTAATGATTGCGTTAGTTCATATCAGTGGGGACACTTAATTCTAGAGCCTTTTATTTATAGTGTTAGTTTATTAGTTTATAGTTTTAGACCAATCAACTTTTTAATTTTACTGACTCGGCTTATTATTCATAGCAACCATTAATTGACTGAACTTTCTATGTGGGATCGACCCTGACTTACCCTACTACATTATTAGGAGGTTTTGTTAGGTTTTATTTTTGATAGGTTTGCAATGACCTTATCCAATTGTGGCACCGTTGTCGGGGAAGGTAACATATTGATTTTGGTTTGCTTAGGATTCTTATTAGTTAGAGTTTGTATTTATCTTTTTATTTTATTTTATTTTATTTTTTATTTGTGTCTCGTTAATACCTTGTACTTAATTTTTATTTATCATGGAATATAATCAATATAATGGGAACTTGGGAAGTATTCTTACGATTATCCTGGGGGTTATGGTTATAATTATGGTGATTATCATGTTTCTAATTTCGATTCATCTTGTCATGTTTCAACAATTTTAGCATGAATCCTTATAATGCTTCTTATGATCCCTTTGGTTATGCTTATGGGAACAATAATGGTCCCTCTCCCCAATATGAATGGAAAAATAATTCTCAACCACAAGAACCTAGATCTTCTCTAGGGCTTATTTTAGAAAAAACATTATGGAACTTGTGAGAGACTTATTGAAGTCCCTTATAGTTGTGAAACTTTTGGGAATGTTTATGAGTCTTCTTGTCCATTTGATAATCAAAATTCTCATCAATCTAAATTGGAGTCATATATATGTAGTTTCAAGCTTGTTTTTGAAAACTACATGAAATCTAGTAAAGCCAGATGTTTGAAATCAGATGTACTCTTTCACAATTAGTTGAACAAACAAAGAATCTACCAATCAAATTGAATGTTATTCAACAACCTTTTGGTGCTTCTATGACATATGACTATGATGATGATGGATTGATATGTGATGAAGATGAGAGTCTTGTTAATTAAGGACGCTTGTGAGGTTAATACTGAGAATTCGAATGAAGGTGAGGAGGATGTATCTACTCAGGAAGATGAAGAGCCTATTGTTGAAGAGTATAAGGTTAAGTGTGAACATGTGAGTGAGTCTAATATATCCAAGGCGTTGGTTTGAGAGCCTCATGTACCCTTCTTGAGAAAACTTGATCTTATTCCTTCTTCCCCACCCTTATTTCTTCCTTTTTTTTCTCTTTTCACCTCCACAATTCCATGATATGATTTTGAGAACAAGGAATTGCCTTTTTCTTTCCCTTTGATTCTCGCAAGTCTTTTAATTATTTTTCTTTTTCTTTTGATTCTACCTTATCTTTTTGTAAATTAATTAGAGTCTTTATTATTTTATATATATTCTAGTGTTAGTACTATTTATCTAATATTTTGTGAGATGCATGCAAATGCATATGACAAGCTATTAAGGGTATTGATGAGCTATTCTTAGGAGGCACCCAAAATTTATTAGTTCTTTAGGCTAATTAGTTAGTTTATAGTTTTGCAAAAAAATATTTTATAGTTTTTAGTTAACCGGTAGCTTTTGCTAACATAGAATCGAGTTTTGTTTTTATGTGCAGGTAAATGTTTTGCTTCTTTCACCTCTTTTGTGGCGTTTTTTGAGTATCTCTATACCTTACTTGTTTCTATATATACATGCTTTTGCACTATGGACGTTGCAAGTTTCAAGTGTGGGGGAGGGTACTATATTTTGTAGTTTATTTTAAAAAAATCCCAAAAAATCAAAAACCACAAGAAAAGAGTGCTTAGTTAGTTGTTTGATGCTTTTATTGTTTTCTTAGCTTAGTTTTATTTTTTTCTTAGGACTGTCACTTGGTTTTTACCGTTCACTAGGAGCGGGAGTTTACTTGCAATACAAAAAGAATTACTACTTTATTAGTTCAGTTTTAGATAGAGTCATATGTGCTTGGCTAGCCGCTCATCTTGGCTTGGGTTAAATTGAGAACTTAACTGTTCATGTACACCTTGTGCAAATTTTTGAAAACTTTAACTCTTGATTGCGGATGAATTACATGTGTGATTAGCTAGCCATGACTTGATCTTTGATTGCTTGAATTCCTTGTATTGATCACTCTTTCAACCTTGTTTAGGTCTTAGACTTAAACTATGTTAACGGGAGGATTTGAGCCGCATTTGTTTACCTTGCAATATTTTCTTTCTTGTGCGCTTAGTTCTTGGTGCAAATATGATATTGGATTTGACATTGGAATCTAGGTCTAGTAACCACCCCAAGGAACATAGCCTTTGCTATGTTTGTGGTGCTTATTCTTGTTGTGTATGTAGCTGTTTTATTGTGCGCTCAGTAAATTTTTTGTGACTTTCTTATGAGGTAAAACCACTTTTGATCTAAATGTACAGTGTCATACATGGGTTTATATTTACTCTTAGTATGAAATGATTCCTTTACAAGCATACTTATAGCCTATCTCATTCTTGCAATTTTGTTGTCTTCTCTTAACTATGGATACAATGGATTTGCGTGTGGCTTGGCTAATCATGTCTTTATCATTTTCCATATTTCTGTTACACTGACTCTTAACATTTCACTCAAATCCCTAATGCATGTTCTCTACCCCATACTTAGTTCAACCATTTCATTAAGTGGGAGTTCTATTCTCTTCTTCCCACTTTTTATGAGAATGGTTTTGAATATTGTATTCCCATGGTTACTCCTTTGGCAACTTTTCTATGCTCCACGATGCTGAAATTGTTTTTCCTATGCACTCCATAATGAAGAGCAGCCTCTTAAATTACCCCACGTTTTGATGAGTTCCCAACTATCCTCTCTAATAAAAACATTAGTACTCTTAGGTACCCTCTCCGGATTACTGGGCTTTCGCTTGATCTGAATCCCTTGTGTGGATTTTCTATTTATTTTAGGTCAGCTTGATTGTTTTCAGATTGCTGAGATGGTGGGAAATCGAGGTTACTTGTGGGTTATTGTTTAGGTGAGAAGCTGAAGTATTTTTGCTCAATTTGTGGGTTACTTTCCTCATAAGGTGGATCATTGAGGTCAAAAAGGACGATGGAAGTCTCCTTCTCCTAGTTGGTTTTGCAAAGTTTAAACCATGTAAAATTCATCATCCTCACTTTCTGATTGGATTTGTAAAAATAAATCTGAATCGTCGTCATCATCATCATCAACAACAATAATAATAATTTCTGATGCCATTGAAGGCAATGAAGCAAGTGCCTAAGGAATTTTTTATTGGTAGAGTAGAGTGTTTGTGCATTTTTTTCTGTATAAATGGAATAGAATTTGATTAATTTTCCATCCTTATATAGGATATTTGGACTAATTTTTCAAGTAGAATATTTGCGCTTTAAAATAATTGGGCAATAAACGATAAAAAAAAATTTTGATTGGCTAATTTCAAGTCACATCGATTAGTTTCTAGCATTAATTATCATGAAAAAAACTCAATTGTCTCTCGTACTACTCCACCTCTCTTAATTGTTTTATATTTTTTGAATTTGCGTCAATGAACAAAATATCAAAATCCCATGAATGTAATTATCCAATTCAAGGTCCACAAAGATTCTCACCCCACTTGCTTTTCCTTAATTTGCGTGCAAGATTCTAAATGTAAATATCATTGTGAAACGGAGGAATCGGAGTAAAATATCAGCAAAATTTAATAATTTTATCAAGTTGGCATTCGATCTCTACAATTTTCTCTCACTCACTTTGTGTTTTATTCAAGAACTTCCAACTGTAAATATAGTAATAAAATCTTATAGCGTCATCTTTTCTTCACAGGGGATGCAAAAAGTCTACTTCTGGTGTTGTGTGAGAGGCGACGCCATTGGTAACACCTATAGTATCCCGAGCGCGTGACACTATGAGAGTTTTTTGTAGTAGTAGTGTAGACAATGACATATAGTAGCAAAGCTGTTAACTGAGGTCGTTATTACGACGGAGAAAGATCGACTCTTGCCATATTAATTACCATTTTTTGAGCTTGAAGAACTCAGTAACTCATCTACTATTTCTCCACTTTTGAAGGTATACTTGTAACAACCGTACCTAAAATTTCCACTTTATAAAATTTAATATATAGTAAAAACTTAAAGTATTATGTGAGTCTTATTGTCATGCCACAATTAATTATGGAACTAGTTGCAACGCTAAAACTAAATGGTACAACACTGATTTCAAACTTAACATCAAAGTCGAAAACAATGAAAGTCTTTCATTACCAACTGAAACAATATTGCAACTTGGGACCATTTAGACTATTATTAAAACCTAGTCTAAACAATTGTCTTTTAACGTAACACCAAAGTGAATTAAATTCTCGTAGACGCCCAACATCCCATGCATGCTTAACTACTTGCATTATACTCTACTTAATAAAGCAAAACACATTGAAAGGAATAAAGTAAAACGTTAGTGAAACAGTGAGTATGTACTGTCAAACAAAAGCATAACAATATGTAAACATAAACATATCAAAACCTGGAATCTAACTCACATAGAAGACACAACGCTTAAGAGCATTTCTTATAACTTAACACTCTTAACGTTTCCTTCAAAACTAACTCATTTGCTTAATCTTTACTTTTCTTGAAACCATTAATCTGTTCCATATAAACCAACAATGAGTCAATTCTTATGTTAGATATATTAAAAGCTAGAAATTTTTTATTAGAAAAATATCATTGGATGAATATGATTTATGTAAATACGTTTACAAGATTATATTTGATATGCTATTTATTTTTATAAAAACCATAATGTATAAATAAAATGAAAAAAAAGAAGAAGAAAAAAGTACAAGATTATTTATTATACAGTACTAATAGATAAGATTAGTCTATTGAACAAAAATTGTACTTGTTCATGTATTGTACGGTTTTTAATGATATTATATCAATAAATGAATGCTAAAACTATTATGTACCGGTCTACTGTCTATGTTCTCTTTATGGGAAAAAATACTCAATAAATTAATCCAATCCATTCTTATCTCATTTTAATTATTTAGTACATCCTAATGCAATCCTATCCAATTCATTCCAATCCGACAAGTTACAATCCATTCACTTCTAGTCTCTTTTTTTTTTTTTTTTAAGGAAAAGACAATTATCATTTGTTCAAAGCCATACGACATCTACAATAAGCATTATAGATAATAAAAATACAATCTAAAACAATTAAGTAAAACTCTTCTGTACATAAACTACGATAATCACACATCAGAACTAAAGATGAAGCACATCCCTCGATCGTTCGCTGGATCATGCAGCATTTCATGACGGACTCTATCCTTCTGAAATAATTTTGTGAAGAAAATTCTTTACTTGACCATATAGATCGCACTCTCAATTTCAACTCCAATTGCAAAACTGTACGACCAACAATCCATGAATCTAATCTTTCAAACAAAACCTAAAAATAAATCTCATTTTCCATAAGGAAAGAGGTAAAAAAAACAAACTCCAAACTCTCACAAAAGAAGAGAAAAAATCTATAAATTGGAAAGAAATCTCTCCTAAATAAAGAGCACAAAGGATTATTCAGAATTAAAAAACAAAAACCTGAAATAAAGAAAGAATTAGGGCTTATCATCATCAAAAGATGATGATGGTGTAGTCTCTTATGATCGTCCAAAAGTTTTAGGATCTTTTTTTCAAAGAGAGAGAAAGGAGAAAGGAAGAGAAAATATATTTTATCTTATGCTATCTTAATTTATTAGAATGTAACTAATGAAAATAAGTTTAAAACAATGTACATAACATTCAAAGGGAGAGAAAGTATATATCTAAATGTGAGTTGTCTCAAAGGAGGGTCAATTTGTAATTATAAAATTTTAAGTTAAACGTGCATTTTCAAGTCATAATTTTTATCATGTCTGATAGCATATGCTCCCTGCATTTTTTTTACTTGCTACATATAACGAAAAAAGAAATCTCAAATTACTTGCTACATTTCCTGTTTGTCTTGTGGCCCTATAACATTTACAACTTTATCATTACTTTTGTATCTTCTTATCAACTTTCTTCCTACATTATCCTTATTTTTGTCATTTTCTTTTTTTTTTAGTGAGAAGAGAGGCAGAAGCCAAGACAAAAGGAAAAGCAAACAGAACAAACAAAACTAATGAAAACAAAAGCCTACACTACAACTAACAAACTACACCTAAATAAAGTCAAGGCCACCAGCAGGTACCCTCCGAGGCATTGAGACTCCGCTTATATCCTCCAGGAGGATATTCCTGAGATCTTTAGGAATCAACTGAAAAATAACAATCTTCTCAATCGAACCCACTCCCCTGTTGGCTAACCAGTCAGCAGCACGATTAGCCTCCCTATAGCAATGTCTCACAGAAATTTCCCATTCCGAATACATCATGATTGCTTTGCATTTTCGGATAAGATGGATATACGGAGAGTTAGACGGAACTTCCTCCTCTAACATTCGAACCACTACCTCAGAATCCACTAGCAGCTCCACCTTCTCATGACCGCCTTGGCAAGCAAGAATCAACCCTTGGAGAACACCATACAGTTCTGCTTTCGTACAAGTACAAACCCCACAATTCTTTGCAAAAGTCGTGATAAAACCACCCTAATAATATCTAATTATACCTCCTGCACCCGCCATTCCAGGATTTCCCCTCGAAGCCCCATTTGTACACAACTGAACCCAACCCAAGCTTGGGCCTTTCCAACTTATAAACCGCTCGATGCGATCTGGTTTTGCCTCTCCCCTACCGCTGCTCTCCCTTTTCATGGCTTCCCTGATTACTCTAGTTTGCTTCAACAAGAATGCGACTTGGTCTATTGGTATTTCTGGGTTGTGGTTAAAGACTCGTGAGTTGCGCCACTTCCAAAGCCACCAACACGTCATCGCAAATAGTCTTGGCCACTCCTCACCCATTTCTGCTGCCTCAACATCAATATTACGAAGGACCCAATCTTTTAAAGACCATGAATTACACATGTTGTCCGCCTTATTCCGTAACTTCCTCTAAACAAGAGCAGCGAGAGGACAGCAGCGGAGAATATGCTCTATGTTCTCTTCCACTTCTCCACACGCAAAGCATCGAGGATCATCTGTTAATTTTCGGATAAAGCGATTGTGTTCGTCATAAGTCGATCCTGCACTACTAGCCAGAGAAAAAGACAAATTCTCTGTGGAACCGAGGCTTTCCAAATATGATGCCATCCTCGAGTCAAAATTGCATTAGATTGTCCTTCCCCACGAAATATTACCATTGCTGAAGAGATTGTGAAGCCCCCTGTAGTAGAGCCATTCCAGTAGACTTCATCAACTGCATCCTCATCCTCTACTAATTCATGCGAGCTTATTTTATCCAAAATTTCAGCCGGAAGAAAGCTAGCAAATGTCTCAAATTTCCATCCCAATCCCTCATCCCACATTTCCCTTACCGTCACGTCTTGAATATGAAGTGGTGGCTCTGTTGTGGCTAGGGAGATAAGTGGTTCATCACACGCCCAACGATGGTGCCAGAAGAAGATCTTATTGCCACTACCAACAGCCATATTAAGGCCCTTTCTAACCACATCCATGTTCTCCATGATTCCACGCCAAGCATTGGATGAATTCATCTTAGCTCTAAACATATCAATATCACATCGATTATTGCAATATTTTGCTCTCAAAACACGAGCCCACAAGGCCTGCGGTTCCGCCAAGAGTCTCCAACCTAGCTTAGCAAGAAACGCGCAATTAGCTTGTCTCATAGTCGTAAGGCCTAACCCTCCATCCTTCTTTGGTTTCGTGATATTATTCCATGCTACCATGTGCACATTTTGGTCTCCATCTTGCTCTCCCCAAAGAAAACTACGGCATTTACGATCAATTTCATCACACGTCGACCGCGGCGACTTAGTAGACTGCATTGTATAATAGGGAATAGCGCTTAAAGTTGATTGTATCAAAGTAGACCTTCCCGCCATTGAGAGCGTCCTCGTCTTCCAACCTGCCAGTTTTCCATTAATTTTGTCCAGCAAATATTGATACTNCCACTTCCAAAGCCACCAACACGTCATCGCAAATAGTCTTGGCCACTCCTCACCCATTTCTGCTGCCTCAACATCAATATTACGAAGGACCCAATCTTTTAAAGACCATGAATTACACATGTTGTCCGCCTTATTCCGTAACTTCCTCTAAACAAGAGCAGCGAGAGGACAGCAGCGGAGAATATGCTCTATGTTCTCTTCCACTTCTCCACACGCAAAGCATCGAGGATCATCTGTTAATTTTCGGATAAAGCGATTGTGTTCGTCATAAGTCGATCCTGCACTACTAGCCAGAGAAAAAGACAAATTCTCTGTGGAACCGAGGCTTTCCAAATATGATGCCATCCTCGAGTCAAAATTGCATTAGATTGTCCTTCCCCACGAAATATTACCATTGCTGAAGAGATTGTGAAGCCCCCTGTAGTAGAGCCATTCCAGTAGACTTCATCAACTGCATCCTCATCCTCTACTAATTCATGCGAGCTTATTTTATCCAAAATTTCAGCCGGAAGAAAGCTAGCAAATGTCTCAAATTTCCATCCCAATCCCTCATCCCACATTTCCCTTACCGTCACGTCTTGAATATGAAGTGGTGGCTCTGTTGTGGCTAGGGAGATAAGTGGTTCATCACACGCCCAACGATGGTGCCAGAAGAAGATCTTATTGCCACTACCAACAGCCATATTAAGGCCCTTTCTAACCACATCCATGTTCTCCATGATTCCACGCCAAGCATTGGATGAATTCATCTTAGCTCTAAACATATCAATATCACATCGATTATTGCAATATTTTGCTCTCAAAACACGAGCCCACAAGGCCTGCGGTTCCGCCAAGAGTCTCCAACCTAGCTTAGCAAGAAACGCGCAATTAGCTTGTCTCATAGTCGTAAGGCCTAACCCTCCATCCTTCTTTGGTTTCGTGATATTATTCCATGCTACCATGTGCACATTTTGGTCTCCATCTTGCTCTCCCCAAAGAAAACTACGGCATTTACGATCAATTTCATCACACGTCGACCGCGGCGACTTAGTAGACTGCATTGTATAATAGGGAATAGCGCTTAAAGTTGATTGTATCAAAGTAGACCTTCCCGCCATTGAGAGCGTCCTCGTCTTCCAACCTGCCAGTTTTCCATTAATTTTGTCCAGCAAATATTGATACTCTCGCTTTGACGTACGTCCGTTGATAGTAGGGACCCCAAGGCATTGACCAAAATCATCCGTAGCTTCCATGCCCATCTTAGCGCAAATTTCCGTTCGAGTGGCACAATCAGTATTTCCCGAGAAGTGAATTTTTGACTTATCAATGCTTACCTTGCTCCCCGAGGCTTCACAAAACCGCCCTAAGCACTCCATTATGATATCCGCTTGATCAACTCTAGCTTCACAGAACAGTATAAGGTCGTCCGCGAAGGCCAAATGTGAGATAAGGGGACCATCTCTGCTTGCCTTGGCTGCTTTCCACCTCCCATTTGCCACTTCTTTCTCAACGAGGTGCGCTAGTCTTTCCATACAAATCACGTAAATATATGGGGAGAGAGGATCTCCTTGACGAATACCTCTTGTTGGGCTAAATTCCTCCATAATCTCGCCATTCCATAAAATTTGTAATTTTGCAGAATTAATGCACCGCATAACTACCGCCACCATTACTTGCGGTAACTTTAATTCCATCAACGACTCTTGTAATACCCCGTAATTTTATACACGTTATAAAATTAAAATAGTATTTATACGTACATTTTACGTATTTTAAAGGAATAAAAGTATTTGAAAAATAATTAATTAAAGGAATTTAATTAATTACGGAGTTTTATTTACTTTATTTTAAAGAAATAAATTTTTATAAGGTCATAAAATAATTTTTATGAAGGTCTTAAAATGTGTGAAAATATTTTGTAAGGCTTTTAAAAGTGTTTTTAATGGGTTGCCATGATTAGTTTAATTATGGGCCCAAAACTAATCCCACTTCAATTAGACCTTTTGGGCTTTTCCTAAACCAACTCTAAATCCTTTTGGGGCTTTAAATACCCCCTTTTAAACCAAAAATTCAGAATTCCCAAGCATTCAAGTTAGGATTTCCAAAACAAAAGAGAGAAGAAAGAGAAAAAAAACAAAAAAAAAAAAAAAAAAAAAAAAAAAAAAAAAAAAAAAAAAACGAAGGAGAAAGCGACGAAAGGACCGAAGGTCGCCGGCCACCTCTCCGCCACTCTGCGCCGCTGCTCCCCTCCCGGCCGGCCGTCGCCGCACCGTCCTCCCCTTTGCCTTCTCGATTTCCGTAGGTACAAAAAAAAAAAAAACTTTTTCTTCTAATTTAATTTTAATTCTTAAGCATGTTTATAAATTATGTTTATGATCATGTTTTAGTAATGTTTTATGATTTATAATCATGTTTTATGATTTGTAATTATAGATTTAAAAGTTGACATGAAATTATTAGGGTTTGAGAAAGTATGAAGTTTAATGGTTTTAAATTATTTTATGATCTAGATTGAAGTGGAATGATCATAGTTTAATTATATATGTGTATGATTAATTATGATGTTTAGATTGTTTTTAACAATTTAAAGTATTGAAACAATCTGAAAATTTGTTAAATACATGTTAAACACAGTTTTAAGTTGTTCATATTATGCTATTATGATCTATATGAAATCTATGATCACTACATAATTTTTAGTATGATTTATGAGTTTAAAGATGATTTTAAGTATGATTTATAAGCTGTCCAATTTTATAAAATTCATATTAATGTTTTAAAGTAGTAATTAGCATGAATTAATCATATAAGTTAAGTATTACATTATATGATCATCCATGTTGTTTTAGGGCTTTTCATGAATTTTTAGAGAGGTCTAAAAGGATTTTAATTAAATAAATAATGCTGTTTTTTATTAAGGCATGTTTATAAGAAGTAAAATTAAGTGTTATTACTTACAAGTTTCCAATTAATTCTAATGCACTAGAATCGAACCATAAACCTATAGGATTTAATATGGTGTTTTTATCAAAATAAGTGTTTTAAAGAGGTTTTAAGAGGCTTGAAATAATTAAAGTAAAGCTGCCATTTTTGGAAATTAATGAAAAATAGAAGTTTTTCGAAAAGAAAAATAAAGAGACAAGTTATGAATTGAATAGAGACATAGTAAGGAGGTTATGGATGTTTATCCACTAGTAAAAAGTAGTTTAGAGTTGCTGTAAAGTTTAGTCAAAGAGGTTTTTCTTATATATTTTTCCTCTTATGTTTTATAGGAGGATTCGAATCAAGTGGTTCATTCTAGAAGTAGTGGCAATCACCGCTATATACAAGGTACGTAAGTACTAAAGATTCATGAGTGAATATCATGCTAGATCATGCTAGTAGTAGATTGAATATATAGTTTCATGTTAGAAACTATATGAATGAAGTATGTTATTGACTCTTGTTGACTTTGTTGACTTATATGAGCTGTTTCAGTATGCATGATTACATGATAATCCATGAGTATTATTTATGCATTCATTATATATATATTTTATAATAACATCAAGGATGTTGGAATGCATGTTTAATAAAGAAGTTGACTAGTAGTCAAAATGAGCATGAAAGATTCTGTTATTAAATATTTTGAGCAAAAAAGAGTTAGTGAATTTTATTCACATGATTAGTAGTAATTGAGCAATTTATTTTATTATCCACTCACAGTTTATGTGTGGACTAGTAAGGAAGTTATCCACTCAGTTTATGTGTGGACTGTGTAAGGAAGTAATTAACACCACATTAATGTGTGGTTCTAGAGAGGATTAATAAAGGAATAAATATGTTCACTTATTAATGATAAGTATTATATGGTGTTCATGTCATGTTATGTTTATGAAATGTTGTGTGATGTTATGCATGTTATGATGTTTGTTAGTGAGAGTCATCACAAGTTTAAAAATGGTTATCACGTAAAGTGAAAAGATTCGCACCAAAACTCTTGGAACGTATATACCTTGAGTATGAACAGTGGGGGAGTTGTCTAACAGAGGATTCAACTCCTAGTTAGGGGTACAAGCGTTGTACTCTATTTTAGTATTTTTATCTTATATGCGCTGGAATTCCGCACTAGGTGGCATAATACCTTCTTGGAGTTGCTCCCCAAGTTGGTGCCCTTGGGGCAATTATTTATTTTATAGGAAGGAAGGCCGTTCGATGCGAAACCAATTATATATAATTATTCTGAATTAAAGTCTTGAGTCTTATGATGTTGCAATTGTGGGTAAAGGATGTGTTGATGTTTTACTTTGAGCTCTTGCCTAGATTACTCATGCTAGTGGTGTTTCACTGTCTTTAATGCTTATGTATCAGCTTTGCTGATTACGTGCTTTGTGTGCATGGCTAATCTTTGTTTGGCCTACGACGACCCATTTACTATGGCGAGTAGAAGTCTTGAATAAAGATAGCAACAGGTTTCAGGTGGGCATCTAGTCATCATGCTGGGATTGAGTGAAGAGTGTTCATGTTGTTTTGTGTTTGCTTAAAATTAGTGACTATTATGTTTTTATTATATCATGATGGATTAACGTTGTTTTAAAGATATTAAGTATTATTTGGTTTGAAGGGCCGTTATGTCGGTTCCAAGTTGTTATAAAGTATCATGGGATTTGGTTTTGAAGTTTATTTTAATTAAGTTGTTTTGGTTTGTTTTTAAAAGTTAAGTCTTCCGCTGTAGTACTTTGGTAAATGCCTTAGCCGTTTTCACGGTGGCGGTAATGCTTTGGTTTTCTAAAGTAGTTGGGGCTCGATTATTTTATAAATGTTTTCCGGAAATGTTAGTAGTTTTAGGAAGGAGAAAACCAGGGTGTTACAACTCTCTTATGAAGCTCCACCTTAGACAGTCGTATGCTTTCTCAAAATCAATCTTCACAGCCATAATGCCCTTTTGACCTTGCTTACCCCTCATTGTATGCAGCATCTCTTGTACGATGATTACATTATCAGTAATCTGCCTCTTCGGTACAAAACTACATTGTGTAGGGGATATCAAAGTGGGGAGCTTCCAACTGTTCACTATCACTTTCGTCACAATCTTATAAATGATATTACACAGTCCAATGGGGCGAAAATGATTTGCTCTTTGCGGCACTTCCATTTTTGGTATCAAGACCAAAAAAGCGTTATTTAAATCCTCCGGGAAATCCTTACCATGGAGAACATCTTTCACTAACTGAATCACATTAGCCTTCACAAGACCCCAAAAATGTTTATAAAAAATAGGTTGAAACCCATCTGGCCCCGAGGCTTTGTACGACTTCATACTCTTCAACGCAGCCCACACTTCACAGTCTGCAAAAGGTCGGTTGATTTTCTCGAACTCAGAAGGTGGAATTTCGGGGAAGAAGTCCCATAACAACCTTGCGTGATTTTCAACCTGTTGCTCCTCTTGAAATAAATTCTGCCAATAATCCATCACCATATTTTTCACCTGCGTTGCATCCGACACCAATTCATTCTGATCATTCATCAGGGCATCAATCTTATTCCGCCTATGGCAAATAATGGTAGAGAGGTGAAAATATTTGGTATTTAAGTCACCATCTTTAATAGCATCCATACGCGATTTCTGAAACCACATCATCTCCTCATCTCGTAGGACCTCGTCCATCTCCCTTCACTTTTTCTTCCTTAATACCCCACTTTTTCTCTCTATCATTCAATGAGTTTTAGATCCTTATTTAATTATTTTTTAGAATAAATAAACAATTCAAGAGTCAATATAACAAGTAAATAAAAGCCGATGAAGTATTTCAATTCACTTAGGGCCTGTTACTTTTTCTTCTTCAATACCCCACGTTTTCTCTTTATCATTCTATGAGTTTTTGATCCTTATTTAATTATTTTTTAGAATAAATAAACAATTCAAGAGTCAATATAACAAGTAAATAAAAGCCGATGAAGTATTTCAATTAATTTAAGGTCTGTTTACTTCAGCTTAAAATCAGTTCAGTTCAGCTTTTCTTTTATTTTGTTAATCATTAATTCTTAATAAAAACTTTCAGTTCAATTCAATCCAATTAGTTTAATTCAGTTCAGTTAAAGTAAACAGACCCTAAATTGATAGGAAGTATTAAACTCATGTTAGAAGTACATATTTTCAAGTTCAAAAGTCTAATTTTCAAGGAAGGAAAACAATAGGTCTTTTACACCAGTTAAGTTATTTCTATATCATTGCTCTGGAGAGGACGGCACTAAAATCTTATATCTGTCACGTGCTGATCGAAGTGCAGCACAGATTAACATGATACGTTATATAATACTGAAGTAATTAATATATATTATCGTACCAAAACCAAACTTGAGTAGATCACTAGATTAGCTTGTAGATTAACGTAAGGAAAAAGATACGATAATTAACTTCTGTCAAATTACAATATTTTTTAGTACAGTAATAGTAGACACGTTTGCAGTATGCACATTTTACGAGGAAATGTATGGCCCTAGCTGCTTTGTCACTGTTGCTGTTAACTGTAACTTTTTTTTTTATTTTATTATTTTTCTTTTCTTCTTCCATCAAATCACAGAAATTGTAAGCTTTCATTCAATTTTTACAACTTGTATACGACACCACCCCACACCTGCCCTCTGCTTCTCTTTTCTGACATTTCCTCCTACCTTACCAACTAATCCTCATACTACTAAATTACATAATTACCCCACTAAAATGGTCTAGGAGTATCTTATATTTTCATCTTAATACTAGGTAAATAATATACTCCCTTTGTAACAATTTACTTGCTAAATAGGAGAGTGGAATAAATATTTATGCAGGTTAATGTCATGTGGGGTCCAATTATTAATAATGAGAGGGATGAGTTAAATGAGTGATTTGGGTAAAATAAGTACAATTAAACATCAAAATACAACTAAATTGGGGGTAGTTTTGTAAAATCACTGAAGGACCCACTTTCATAAATAGAAATTGTAGCAAGTAAATTGAGATTTCCATTTAAAGTAAATGTAGCAACTAGAAAAAGACGGAGGGAGTATGATTGTTCAATAAATTGATAAAAAAATGTTTTCAAAATTTAAAAAAATTGAATTAATGCTTGTACTCTTTAAATACTACTCATACATGACTATTATTCCTTTGGATGATCTAACTTTATACATTATTAATGACATCTCAAGATTATATTTCTTACAATGCAAAGTGAAATTGAGTATGCATAATTAAAGTTTAAACTGTTATCTCCGTATGTATCATATTAGTTGTAAGGATTTGATATAAAGTAGAAAGGAAAAATGTTAAAACATAGCAACTAATTAATATGATACGGAAGTAGTAGACATCTTGAATAAGGTCTAGGGGCCTTAATTGAGTCCGCCATTGACAATAATGAATAAGTTTAAGTGGAGGTCTAAATTCTAGACATTGGTAGATAGTTTTACAAGTTATAGTCTAACCCAAATATGGTTCTTAACTTTTACATTAGACTCTCTTATTTAGTTATTAGGTGCATAATAATGTATTTCGTACCTAGTATTTGACAAACATAGTTTAATAAACACTACATTAATTTCAAATCAAAAGTATGCAATTTTATTACTCCTATTTTATAAATCAATAAAGTCACTTGGACACATTCCTAAATGTTTAGAAACTGATCGTGTTAGAGTGTTAGGTCTTAGTATTTCAAGATGACATTATAATTGATTATGTAAAAACAATAATAAGGGTCTGTTTAATTCAGTCGAAAATAGTTGAATTAAAGTGAACTGAACTAAACTAAATTAATCGGAGCTAAATAGAATAGAAACGAACTTGTTTTTATTATGCTTTTTGAAGAAGAGCTGAACTAAACTAAACTAAAATAATTGGAGTTGAATAAACTGATCTTAGAGTTGAGCTGATTTTAAGTTAAAGTAAACAGACCCTAAGAGTCCCAGTAATATAGATTGTACAGTAAGAGTCCAATTAACATTGATTAATTACAATTGTACAGTAATAATGTTGCAAGCAAAGAACAAAAACACTTGAGCCTAGCAAAACGGCTCATTTGGTCAAACTTTACTTACATATACATTGCAGAAAACCAATTAATATACTAGGTAATAAGAATAATGGATGACAATAACAATGCCAAGCTAAGCTAGCTAATAAGCAAAGCTTGTGAATAAGGTAATAATAATAAGTAAACCCAAAAATCTATACAATAATATGATTGTTTTGTAAATAAAATAATATAAATAATCAAGGATTAAATATAGAATTCCCACACTTGCATTTCCAACTCATGGGTTTATAATTAGACAAACCATCTCCTCTAGAGTAAGCAATTCTAGGAGTTGAATTCACCACAAAATGACTTCTTGGGAAACCTTGTTGTGGTACAATTGGTACTTGAATTGCTTCACAATGTCCACAGTTTCTACACTTACCCTCACACCTCGGCGGCCGTGATCCGATCAATGCTCTTTTGATTAGTATCTCTTCTTGATGTTGTCCCTGAAATAATTTATAACACCGAAAACTAAACATTTTAGCGTATAGTAAGATAATGAGTATATTGAAGTACAGTTTTCTTCGAGTTTTGTTTTGTATTTGCTATTTTTGATCTCTTTAGTAGATGTTGTGACTTTTATCGATGAATTTATTAATTTACTTCAAAAAATAATAAGGAACTAACCTGATTTTGTTGAGGAATGGACACTCCTGTGACAAAAGACACAAAACAAAACAAGGGTGATTAATTAATTAAGATGACTAAATTGAATAAAAGACTAATTATTTCTTCCTTAGCTTCATAATAATTGCAACGCTTTGACCAAAAAAAAAAAAAAAAGTAGAGAATGTTTTAGTCAATGCGCTGCAATTATTGTACGTGAAGCTAAGGAAGTATTGAAAAAGATAGTGGGAAAAAAAAAAAAAAAGATTAGCGATGTTTACCTTGAGTAAAGAATGGTTGTTGGGTGAAGAAAGGAGTTAGCAAGAAAAGCAAAGAAATGAGTAGTAGTTTAATTTTGAAGGGAAATACTTGAATTTGATGAAGAAATAAACCCATTTGAGAAAAAAAAAAAATAATATGGTATGTAATGAAAAAATGAGTGCAGAAAATTTGAGAGGGATTGTTGTAAAGTAGTAAATGTTAATGAGTGATTGAATAAGTAGAGGAAAAGAATAGAGTGAATGAGTAAGCAAGTGAGTGAGTGAAATTTGGTGAAAATGAATTGAGTATTTTGGATGAAATGTGGGAAGGCAAAAAGAGGTGAGCAAAAAGCATCTATTAAACGAAAGCCTAAAAAGGGAAAAAAAAAAACAAAAAAAAAAAAGAAAAAAAAAACTTTTGACAAAACCTCGTTTAATGAGCTTTCTCTATTAATGCTAAACAATCAACATATTTGAAGAGTTGAATGAATTGAATTACCCTAGTCTTGCCACGCAAGATTTGAAAGACCACAGAAGAATTATTGGTATACGGACTAGGGGAGGTAAGGGATTAGGCTATTAGAGTAGAGTAGGAGCCGGTGGTCAAAGTTAGACACCGGCCGAGTCATATCGATAAGATATGGGACTAAATTAGGTATTTATAAGTCCTATCAACGAGACATGAGATTAGGATAAGTAATTATAAGTTGACTTGTTAATTAATTCGATGACTTGATTTATTGTAGTAATTAATCCGAAAATCTGATGGCTTGGTTAATTCGATGAATTGAATTATTGTGCTTATTAATCTGAAGATCTGATGGCTTGGTTCATTATAAGAAAGTCAATCATAATTGTGAATATGCAATATTACTATGTGCTTTCAATTTTTCTTTTTATTATTCAATGTATTGGATCAAATTTTCTCATTATTCATTTAGTTGATCTTTGATAATCAAAGGTTTTAATCAGATAATCAAAAGTTCAAAATGAACATCAATTTGACTAGTCGCTCGGTCATAAGTTACAATCCAACAATAATTGTAAAACAATATTTTCATTTCTTTTAACTCAGACTTGTAAAATGAACTGACATATGGCTTCATCGATTGAAACCAATCAAACAATAATAATTTGACAATAATGTCTTTTTGGAATGGTATTAAAGCTCCATCTTCCTAAATTTAGAATAAGGTACGATATGACATTTCCTCACCACATGCTTAGCTTGAATGATTCCAACAAGAGGACCTCTCACTTGGAATGTGAGTTGACACATCCAACTCTATGACTAGTTTAATTTAGCCCACCAAATCATACAATATATACTTTATCAGGTTACGCCAAACCTTAAATCACATCTCATTCGAAATTTATTTCGAATGAGATGTGATTTAGCAAATTCCATTATTTTGCAAATTAGAGCTCATGTTAAAATTATATATGTTGCCTAACATTTTCATCATCAATAACCATTGTAATAACGATCAAAGCCTTAATCGAGTCTAATACTAGCTCATCCCGCCGTATAGTCATCAATAGAATTAAACCAACAATGGATTCCTTAATAATCTCAACCTACTAAACTACAAAAATATGTACCGAAACAAAATTTCAAATTCCCTCCATTTTTCTGAAAATATGCAAAATCACGAAAGTGTAACAAAGAAGCATAGTACCCTGGCAAAGACGTAACCCTAGCAAAGCTGCTACAACAGAACAGTAGTAGTTTACGTAATACTGTAGTAGATAGTAGTATCTACTACTGCAAATTTAGTTAACATAATGTTGGATTATGAGATTTATCCCCTTTTCAACACGCCACCTTTTTTCTTTGTTTACAAGATTAATTAAAAAATACAACAAAGATTTTATTTATTTTTCAATTTTTTTTTACTTTTTTAATTTGGAGGGTAAAAAATACAGTAAAGTAAAGGTTGAAGAAGTCCATAATTTTTACTGCATGTATTTTTTACCTGACAGTTCACGCTAGCTTAGAGTAGCTATGTACCACTTGAATGAGTTGTTTTAATATGCTGGATTTTCCAAGTATGTTAGATCCTAGAATTAGACAACATAATACTGCCAATTCTAAGAATCTCTTTTCTGATTCTCATTACTCCCCTTTTTATTTTTTCCTTTCTTTGCTTTTCATTTGACATGACACCATTAATTCTTGTCATTTTTCCACACTTTCACCGTGATCGACTCCTTCCTTACTTTCCTCAATTATTTTGTTCTCCAATTTTTTATTACTCTCCTTGTACCTTTGAATAGAAATGACATGGGCCGGGACGACACGAAGGCCAACTTGGCATAGCATGAGGTGGGCTAGCACGACATGAGTCCGCCATTAGCACAACTTGGCATAGCATGAGTTGGGCCTAGCACGGCATGAGTCTGTGTCATTAACACAGTGCAAGAGACTTGTTGATGGGTCATTGGTCGTGCATGAATAATACTTTTAAAAGTTTTACGGTTGCACAAACTCGCACAAGCACAATGAGTTTGGCTAGCATGTTGGCACTCCCGTTTTTAACAAAATAATCTTAATGTATAAAAATTAAATTTGAATAATGCACAAAGGCAAGACATGCATTTTCTAAATCATTAATCCATAATAATATCTTTCGGTTTAGTTCACTTCCCTTCAGCTCCAATCAGTTCAGTTCAGTTGTTTTCAGCTGAAGTAAACAGGCCCTAACCCTTTATATTGCTAGGGTTAAAACCACTTTTTTTTTTTAATAATTGAAATTTTCGACGGAAATTTCGATCGGAAATATATGTCGAAAATTAATTTTACAAAAAAACATTAGACTTATCTCATAATTCCGTCACAAACTCGTGTAATCCAAATCAGTCGGAAATTTGCGATGAATTTTAACTCTAACGGAGTATTATTTGCTTTTAACTGAACTTAGATTAGAAAGCAAAATAGTTTCGGTGCATATTAAAACAAAATAGTTCCAAATTTCATAAAATAAGCATAAATAATGAGCAAAGCAGAATTATTTGCTTATTTTAAAAGCATAAAATAAACATAAAAATATGTGGAAATTATTTGCTTACCAAATAAACCAATTAGTTATGCTTATTTTATTTTAAAATAATTTATTTTTGGAATTATTTGCTTATTTTAAAACCACATATTTTATTTATACATATTTATGCTGATCTAAATTTATTTTTGCTGAAAATAAGCATAAATAATATGAGGAGAACATGGCCTTACAACCTGATCTCGATTTGATTGATAATTTACACGTGGGATCCAATGAATCTCATTCGGGTATGAAAAATGAGAATCTAGTTATCTAGATCCTAAAATGGTCGGGTTCCAAGATCCACTACCATTCCTATACACAAGGCTTGAATAATTTGGAGACACTAATTTACTATTACATACATACAAATATACAATGGAGTACAAGTGCAGTTTTCTTGATCCCAAATTTTCAATCGGAATTGCCTAAACTTTGATGCATTTTTGCATTGATCAATCATTAACAATGGTAAAAACAATCCAAGAAATGTTTATACCTCAACAAATAAATATGTACAAGCTTCGATTCATCACCACTTCACCTTAAGAGTTTTCTTGACTAAGCTAGCTACTAACTATAAGTTTAAAGTACAAAATTGTCAATCATGTGTTGTATAACATCTGCTCCAGCAGAATGCATGAAATGATTTTGAACCTGCCAGAATAAGAGATTATATGAGAAACAACCAATGACTTCATAAACAACATACATCAAATTCAATCTTTGAAACAAAATTCTGAAGAATTAAGCACAATGAACTAACAAAATCTGTCCTTCAGAAAGTGTAATGGTGCATGTAAATGGATGAAATTGATGATAAACATACTGATACAACATGCCAAGCAACAGAAGATAAGAAGATAACGCAGCTTAAATGAAAGGCGAAAAGACAATACAACTTACCTGGATTGAGTTATGAGCAACCAATCTGTGTTTACCACCACCAAATTTGACATCAACTCTTTCCCAGCTAACTGTTGTTAGCCCCTTGAGCATTTCTTCCATCATATCTGTGACAAACACTCCCAAAAGAATGTAAACTTGAGACAATACGGAAAACAAACTGTTGAAGCACGACTACTGAAGAAGCAAATGGCTTAATTCACAAAGACCTAATATTTGCATAAAGAATCTTAGATGATTGCTCAAGACCTTGTTATTTTGTACTAGTATGACTGACCTAAACTAAAATGAACCAAACTAAATTTACTTGAAAATCGAACTAGGAAAGACTGAACTGATTAAGATTAAGATGATAAACTGATAATTAGTCTAACTGGAAATTAGTTTAATTTATAAGGGGTGATGAAGTGTCTCAAAAGTCATGATATTGGACCTATAAACAAAGTATACACACTAATCTCAAAAGTCATGATATTGGAACTATAAACACAGTATACAAACTATCTGTTGATATTGATGTCGTACTTACATTATCATCATCTGATAATGGTACATAAGTGGCATAAAGTTTCGGATCATTTACTTGAGTCAAACAACAATTGCATAAATCATGAGACAGATAAGCTTTGCTTAATCAAGGAAAAGCAACAAACCTCGTGTTCTCAATTTTTTCCACCCATATATTATGAACTCCAAAGTAGTTCGTTTAGGAGGAGCAACTATTCCTGTCTCCACATTTACAACATGTCGATATTTATCACTTAATCTCTGAAAATGTCGTCTCTGCAAATAATTTAAAAGCTTAATTAGCAATATAGCATGTGGTAGTTTGGAAACAGTCTTCTTTTTGGCGGAAATCAACAAGTCTTACAAAGCTTAAAACTTTTAAATTTTGCAATCTCACCTTTGGGAGTTCACTTTCATATCGGACTGAGGAGGTGCACCATCCAACGATCTCTATAATTACAGTTAAGGTATTCAAAGGAAGGAATTAAAAGGTTGTCTAATGATAATCATCGATACCGACATACCAATTACTGAAAAGTACTTGAAGCCATATACTTCGAACACGAAGATTTGACGTTAACGCCTTGGTATATCGGTACTGATAGCTTAGTATATCAGTTTCATTTTTAGCATTTTTCAATAAATTAAAAGATGCTACTAAGCTATCTAATAAATACACCTTGATATAAATTTTGAGCTTTGCATATGGTCAATACAGAGTAACTAGTGAAAATGTTCTGTACTGGAGATCATAGCTGTTTGGTTGAGCGGAATACAAAATTAAAAGAGAATAAAATTTGAACAAAAGGATACGGTCAAATTGCATATTTGCATAGGCAGCACGGCGCTTGAATGATCGTAATGAAGATCTGAGAGAACATTATTGACTAATTAGTAAAACATGTTGCAAAGTCATAGCGGATAACAGAACAAAATGAAGCAAAGCATATGGTATAAGGCTCACATGAACGGAAGACCTGCACAATCATTTGCCATCCTAAGGAGAAGAGGGGGGTTTTCTTTTTCTTTGTCTGTCAAAAACAGATGTCTCCCTGTTCTTCCGAGAAACCATGATGTGTGGCGTGCTAATAATTCTAATGTATGGAAGCCACAAAACATTGGAACCTAGATATGAAGGCAAAGCAAGTAAGCCATGAACAGCAAAGTATCAATCATTCCGCTGAAAAGAATAATGTAATAGCTGCAGTCATCACAAAGAGATTAAGGGAGGCTGATTACCTGATTGTGTCCCCTTGAACCAAGATGTGGCGTTGCAAATGTTATGAAATTCATTGGCTCAAGACCAGCAATCTTACCCAAATAATTTTCTTCGCGTAAAATCTTTTCACATCCATTGCTGTTACTTTCTCTTTGTACCTTCAATAGCCTAGTCAAATAATTCTGTCCATATAGCAGCACAATTGCATATCTTGCAATCAGACCACCTAACGAATGACCTATAAATGAAATCTTGCGTAGGTGGGGATAGCGTTGTACAACTGATATCACCTGCAATTAAATATTTTAAAGGCCGTATTTCAGCAGAAAACTTCAGTCCAACCCCAACACCCAAATCTTTCAGCTGTTTGTAATACTATTATACCTAAATACTGGTATCAAATGTTCGCAAAGATTAATGGATTTCATTCAACCAAGAATAAGAGTTTGGTCGGATATCCAGTTTAGCAAGAGGACGCTAGAAACTGCAATATTATTATCATTGCTGTCATCAAACTATCTGATGTGAAAAGTTGAGAATTTCTACTGGTAGTTTTTGGAAGTGCAATTTGATGCACGTACAAGCATAAAAGAGTTATATTTACATGTACGAATGAAGTGAAAACAAATACACCTGTCAAGTGTCTAGTGTCTACCAACATAAGAAAAAACAGATATCAAGTTGAAATGATGAACTGGTGTAGTTTTGTTAGTATTGTCACCAACCTCATCTGCTAGCCGTTCTCCCATTACGTCAATACCATCAAAAGTTAGAGCTGCAGTATTCCTTTCACTACCTATTAAATAGCACATAAGCAAACATTAATGAGAACTACATCAATTAATCCCAAACCTCAGCCATGATCAACGTACAAGGAAATTAACATTTTTATCAATAGTATCAATATGTAAATAAAATGTACATCAATATCAGCATGTAAAGTGTACACTGCAATGTTATGGAAAATATGAACACATGACCAAATGTGACACAGATCAAGAAATGCCTCCACCTGAGAGAAGTAGAATATCAATTCTTACAGTGAACTAGAACTTCTTGGGGATACGCCTTGAGAAACTGCTTTGCACCGTATCTCCAATCCTGTGAACTGCATGAAGCGGATGGACATTGAGTTGAGAACCAAACCAAAACCCCCCATAAAATCAGTGAATCAGAAAGTTCTTCAGTTTCAATAGATCTTTAAACAGGTGACTCTAATTGTACTACAAAAGGCTATAACCAATGACGCTACCTTTTATAACACAGGCTCAACGTGACTCGTCACTTGAACTTGGTTGTCAGTAATTTTAACAAATTTACATGCATAATATTTACCAGTTAACAATGATTTGTTGAGTGCGTGACATTAAAGTTTAAAGTCGATCCACTTTGTGGCCGGCCATATAATGTGACCAATTGACCACTCTCATCCATACAATAGAGTAACTCCTACTAACAGAAGTAACATTATTATTTTGTCTAAATGTAACCTCAAACATCATATGAGTAAACAAAATCAATCAAAAAAGGTAACACCATTTTTTCATCCAGATCTCTAATATTTTTTTGGCTAAATACAAAGGTAATACCACTAATTTGTGCAAGAAACCCAATTTTTTCAATTGGAACCACTCTTCCTCTATCCTAATAACCCTATTTTCCTATTAATTTTCTCTCATAGGGCCTGTTTACATTTATTGAAAACAATTGAATTAAACTGAACTAAACTAAAGTGATTTGACCTGAGGTGAGCTGAACCTGAAGAGAAAATAGCTGAAATGAATTGTTTATGAGAGAAGGACATCAGGAACTGAACTAAACTGACTGGAGTTGAACAGATAAAAGCTAAACTCAACTGAAATTAAGAAGTAACAAACCCATGCTCAATTGTAAAGTACATATATGTATATAACCATTATGATATCAAGAGTTATAAATCCTCAAAATGTTGGTCTTTAAAATTACCCAAACTTGAAAGAAACATAGCAACATTAACCCAAAAAAATCTAAAATATATGGGCATTTTGATATGGCAAATATCTAGTTTTTCAATAACAACTTGCTTATCTCAAAGCATTTTTTGAAATCAAGTTCATAATATATACCCAAATTTCTTTTACTACGTAGTAAATGGATGAATTTACATTGCATTTCCCCACATAAGTGAAAAGGTTACTAGATAAACAAATTTCTCTCATTGAGAAATGGAACATCCATCATGAAAAACAAACCAAAAAAAAAAAAAAAAAACACCAAGCATTGAGGAAAAATAGATCGTGTCATACTTTGAAAGTTTTACTTATCAATTATCATTGATGATATAAAAACAAGCATTTCTAACGGTTTTGAGTTAGGATTTCTTTAATGTGCTTGAACTCCTTGAAGTACCATTGAACCATTTGACATAATGCCACAAATAATATGCTACCAAAATGATCTTTAGTACTACTGGCTACTTTCGAGTTCTTTTACATTAAGAAAATGTAAATTGATGAACTAAATCATACACTCAACCCCACCTAATTAAGTTCAAAATAACATGAGCTAATTTCTTGAAAGATATGGCATACATGATTAAGGGTCTGTTTACTTGAGCTTCAAATTAGTTCAGTTCAACTCAACTTTTCTTTTATTCTGCTACTCATTAATCCTTCATAAAAAGTTTTCAGTTCAGCTCCAATCAATTCAGTTCAGTTTAGCTCAGCTTAGCTCAATTCAGTTCAGCTGGCCCTAATACATTTCCTTTTATGTAGATAATGTTATTATACGGCATACATGATATGTATTAAATACTCCAATTTTAATTAATCACAGAAAATATTATACTTTGTCACAGTAGAATTTTTTTTCTAATAAATGAAACCCCCAATCAACAAGAGACGAGCTCTAAAAATACGAGTTATGATATAAGGACTCAGAGGACAATTGCATTGTTTCCTGAATTTGAAAATAAGTATTCTAACTTAAAAGCATATATCTTTGACTTGAATTTTAAATCATTTTGGTGACTTCAAAAATTCTCATGATTTCGTAAATATTGTGACTTGAAAAATGTCTATTTTAACTCTTGTTCCGGGTAGAAACAATACGATCCAAATAAGTGATCTTGATTGAAAGGGAAAGGATCAATATCAAAGAGGTGCAAGGTCCAAAGATGAAATCCGAAGGTCCTGCACAGGTAGAAGAGATTACTAGCCTCGGAGGTGTGTCCGAGGAACGCCCCTCCGATGCTAAAGTAAGCAAATGTATATATCTCAAGTCTAAGAATGTGTTAGTTTGAGAGTATGTGTAAAATTGTAGGAATCGAGTTACCTGTCGAGTGTCATAAATGCTTGTATTTATAGACAAATGTCACCTTTTGTAAGGCGGTTTGATGCCACTTGGCCAAGAATGCAGAAGGCCGAAGGGTCATGTAGTGGGCTTGTAATGTGGGCCTCTGGGCCGTTTGTAACTATCATTAAATAGTGTCTGGGCCAGACCGTGTATTCATGCGGGTTGGGCCTTGGTATTTTATATAAATGTGTTTTATTGTGTTTGTGTACAATTTGTTTGGGCTTAACCCGTTAAAATTCTATTGGGCCCAAATAAAGTCACTTGGGTACCCAAACAACTTGCCCCCCAATACCTGTCTTCGGACGAAGTTCGAAGCAGGTGTTTGTTATACCAAAATAATTGGTGTAATTTTTTGGTGGGAATTTAAATGGGTTTGAAAAAGAGTGAGGTGACAATTCTAAGCATTAATCTTCTTTGAAGTTCGCGCACAAAGTGCGGTTTCCAAAGGGCGGCTGTGCGCATTCAATCATTGGCCCTATAAATAGCGGAGGAGTGAGAGAGTGACTTCTATTCACAAACTTCTCACACGAACTCTCTCTCTTTCTCTGTGCTCTGAAAATCAACTTGTAACTTCCATTGCAATTTCCAACACTTTTTCTGAAAAACGAACTCCAACATTTTGATCGTCTTCGTCTTCTTTATTTGACAAAGGTAATTTGGTTCGCTTTTGATATTCTCTTTCGGTACTTTAACCTGTTTATCTACTTCGCCGGTTCAATTTGAACTTCTTCTAGATTTTTAGGCCTTTGTTTTTATTTTCGTCACTGAAAATGGCACCCAAATTAAGAAAGCTTCTTCGTCCTTGGATCCTTTCAAACGCGACCTTACCGATGAGGAACTCCGTAACGCCTGACGGGCGAAGTTATTAGATGAACCCTGGTTGGGGACGTCGGTAGAAGGTGCGGCTGTTGGTGGGAGTGGGAGCTCTGAATGTCCCATTCCGGGCATTCCTCTCCGAAGTGTCAGACCAACTGAGGAGACCAGCACTTCAACTGGCTTCGGGGATGTTGCCCCCGAAAGACCATTAGAAGAAAGGGAGTTACCCTGGGACTCGCCTGTAAAAAATCGGGGGCTCCTTTCGTCGAAGGTGAACCCGAAGTGGCTTAAAAAGGCTGTGGATGAGGATTTCATTGCCGCTGCCGAGCATTTGTATGGGGTTATGGAATCCGATGGTTATTGGCTTCGTCTTCCGAAGCTGTCATCCTCTATTGGTGCTCCCCTTACTGACGACGATTATATCACGATATATCTTCGTTAGCTAGAACACGGGCTGCGTTTCCCCCTTCATCCATTCATAGTCTAAGTTTTGAACTGTTATAATATTAGCCTTGCCCAATTGACACCGCTGAGTGTAAAGAGGATGGTTTCGTACATATGGTCATGTACATTTTATGGTTTTAAGCCATCCCTCGTGGTGTGGGATCATTTGGTTGTTCTGTCTCCCAACACTAAAGCTGTGGAGGATGGTGGTTGGTGGAGTTTTGCCAACAGGGATGAGAAGACTGTCCTCCATCCTTATGCGGATTCCGATAAGGAATGGAAGAAAGATTTTCTCTTCCTGAGGGTCCCCACAAAATAAGGCCACCCTAAGCGCTTCGGGGCTCCCCGATGGTTGGTAAGGCCTAATGTTGCTGCCTCCTTTCTGAGCGGGTTGAAACCGACTGAAAGAGAGATGGTGCAGATTCGATTCTTTTCGGGTGGTAGGCCTAATGCCGGCAGACATTCCGTCCCCAAATACTGGCTTCCTGACAGCAATTTAATAATGAAGGAAGAGTACTTGGCTGTATGCGGTCTCAGCCGAAAGCTTGAAGGTGATTACTTGAAGGCCGAAGTTGGGGCCGTTTAAATTGCTCTGTATTCTTTCTTCATACAATTTTTTTTTTGTCCGAAACTAAATGCTTCGTCTCATTTTGCAGTTGCCGAAGCTGACGCTAGTTTGGACTACGGATTGCTGGGAATCCGAAAGGATAGAGTGATAACAAAGGCAGTCCCCTCTGTGAACAATCTCTCCATCGACATTTCCATTGTCCGAAAGCACCAAATCTCACCCGCTGTTCTGGAAAGGAGCCGACCGTATTGGGAAAAGGTTGACCCTTTCGACGTAGCAGAACCAGACGCCCCAGAGATCGACCTTAGTGCGCAGGTATGAGTTGTCTTTCTCCCTAACTATATAGCTTTAATTTCATTNGTATAGCTTTAATTTCATTTTTAGCTTTATAGTTTATGGGGGGTTTCGGTTTTCTTTATGTGATCAGATGTATCGACTTTTATCTATGAAGCGTGTTCGATCTATTCCTGCTGCACAAGGATCCTCCATCTCTGTAGAAGGTTATAATGCGCCGAGTGTAGAAAGACTTGTCAATCTCACACAAGGCACTGCATCGGTAAGTTCCGAAGCTATTTCTGCTTTGTTTATAGCAAGTGTTACCTTCGGATTTCAGGTTTAACTGATTGTGTATTTATTTTTGTAGGGTTCTACTAGACTACGAACCTTCTCCTCCCCCCCAATCCAAAACGACCCGATTCCCGAAAGGGAAAAGTCTGAAGAAGAAGAAGACGAAGCAACTCCTTTGATAATTCAAAGGAGAAGAAAAGAAGCAGAATCTCCATTTGATCTGTCTCATCTGCCCGAGACAGAGTTCGACCATCAGCAACCCACAGTGGTAGTTGAGATCCCTTCTTCCCCCGAAGTCGAAGACATGGTGTGAAAGAGGAACTTTTCGGCCTTCGCCTCTGCCACTCCTGCTAGGCAGGTGCTGGCTTCGAAGAAGCTGAGGGTTGATGATGTGGTCGTCCCAGAGGTCGATCCATCAGTCAACACCCCTTCTTCTCCGAAGAAGGTGATTCCACCCACTGTTGATGTCATCCCAATGAACCTGGATGACATCTCAGTTGCTGCTGAGGAAGTTCCGAAGGAGTTGGAACAAGAACAACATCAACAGCCGAAAGGCTCAACAATTGACGTCAACACATCGTCCATAGAACGATTTGCTAGCGAATTTTATGATGTTCCCCAACGTTCCATCCCTTCGTCAGTGAGGGATAAGATTGCTGAGATGAGGCCTTCGTCCTCAAAACTCTTCGGGGATCTACTTGTCCAGTCCCCATCAGAGCGCGCTCAAAGTTGGGCATTTAAGTCCACTGCATGCTTCGTCGTGCCTGATAGGTTGGAGAAAGATCCTAACAGGTTTGCACAGTTCTACATGATGGAGGTAATCACTTACTTTCAACCCCCTTTTCTTTTTTGTTGCATTTTTCTTTCCTTCCTTCTTTTATTTCCTTTTTCCTCTCTTTTTTCTTTTTATATTAACTTTTCTCTCTTTCGGTATATCCGAAACCATTGAATTGTGTAGGCTGTTCGTTACCAGGCCATTGCTTCTGAGCTTAACCAGTCCGACCAAGATTAAGTCCTTCGGCTTCGTCTTGGTGTTGACGCCATGAAGAATGACATTGAGGGGGTGAAGCAACAGATGGCCGAATGGAGAGAGGCAAATATGAGGGAGCTGGCCCTCTGTCGCCAGATTGGAATTGAGATGGCTTCGAAGGCTGGTGACGAAGCCATAAAGCTGAAGGCGCAGCTGGACACAATGGGTGAACAGCTTCGAAGGAAGGAGGAGGAGAACTCTGATCTCCTTAAGGCTAAAGAAGCTTCTGAAGCCGAAATTGCTGAACTAAAAAAGCAATTGGCTGCTTCTGAAGCCGAAAAGGAGGAAGGGTTCTCCAAGGGTTGGGACGTGGCCCTTCGTCTCGTTCTGCATAAGAAGTTCTTGAGCCTTCGGCTCGTGAACTTGAAGTAATTGCAGAACTTGACCGAAGGGAGGCTGCCGAAGCTGAGATTGAGAAGCTGGCTGATGTGGTCATCCAAGAGGCTGTCGACGCCGAAATGGAAAGGGCGGCTGAAGCAGTGATGCAAGAAACTGTTGCCCCCAACAGTTCTTCTGCTGCTGGTCCTTTGGATGCCAATATGTCCGAAGCTTCTCATCCAAAAGAAGCTGATGCCGATGCATAGGAAATCGGGCAGTCGTCTTCGGAAAGTTGTGCCTCAAGCTGATTCTCATTTCTGATCTTTTGCTTAAGTTTTTGTTTTTGTTTCAGCCTCCCATGTACAAACATTATGCGTTTTGGTAGTGTTAGGTTTTATTTCCCGCATTTATACTTCGGTGGTTGTTTGTCCCTTTGTGGACGGCTGCCGAATTTGATCTTGTACTTTGCTATTTGCAAACAGTTTCGGTTTTTACCGAAGTATATGAATGACCTTTCTGATGTTTATACATGTTTGCCTCTATCTCAGTTTCAGTTTCTTCCCTTTTTTTTTGCATGTGTATCACTGTTGTTTTATGTTTGAACACATGGTTGATTTGGATGAAAGATGATGCTTTTAGTATCAGCTTTCGTCAAACCAATAATTTGTATAGTGAACTTGGCTGTAAGCTTGGATCAGTTAAGATCAAACAGCAAGTCCTGTAATCCTTTCGGGTATAATCCGAAAGAGTAGTTGATGGGATGAAAGTTACTCCTCCAAGTGTCAGCTTTCATCCTTACAACACTTTGTAGGACGGACTTGGTTGTAAGTCTGGACCAGTTAAGGTCAGACAGCAAGTCCTGTCATGCTTTCGGGTGTAATCCGAAAGGGTCGTTGATGGGATGAAGGCTACTGTTTTCAGTGTCAGCTTTCATCCTTACAACATTTTGTAGGGTGGACTTGGTTGTAAGTCTAGACCAATTAAGGTCAGACAACAAGTCCTGTAAGCCTTTCGGGTGTAATCCGAAAGGGTGGTTGATGGGATGAAGGTTATTGCTTCAAGTGTCAGCTTTCATCCTTACAACATTTTCCAGTATAAGATGGGGCAGGCACAATTGTTCTTGTACGCATGTGTGTAACCAAATGTATCTTTATTCATGAGCATGCATTTTACATGCTTCGGAAATTTTCCTATAAGACTATACCAAGTACTTCTTCAAGACGTCAGCATTCCAATAATTTTTAATTTCATTTCCTACTAGGTCCCGAAGACGATATGTCCCTGGTTGGAGCTGCTCGTATATCTCATAAGGCCCTTCCCAATTTGCTGAGAGCTTGCCATGTATTTTGTCGTTTTGGACTGCTGCCGTATTTCGTAGCACGAGGTCTCCCACGTGTAGAGGCCTTGCATTAACCCTTCGGTTGTATTGTCTGCTGATGCGTTGTTTATATATGGTCATTTTATGCCTTGCTTCGTCTAGAAGGTCGAGCGCTTCTTTTTTATTTTGTTCATTGCCGGCGGAAAAAGGTTGCCACTCTCAGGCTATCGGTACCAATTTCGACTGGTAGAACTGCTTCGGATCCATAAACAAGGTTAAAGGGTGTTTGTCCAGTCGCTTCTTTTTCAATAGTCCGAAGTGCCCATAAGGTGCCAGGCAACTCTTCCACCATTTGGACTTTAGTTTTTCACATCTCCTCTTTAATGCCCCTAGGATCAGTTTGTTTGCTGCTTAGGCTTGACTGTTGCTTTGTGGGTGGCAAAACAGCTGAATAGGCGAGCTTGATTCCGAACTGTTTTGTGTAATTTCGCAACGGAAGATTGTCGAACTGCTTTCCATGATCGAAGACGAGGACTCTTGGGATGCCGAATCGAATGATTATGTTCTGCCAAATGTACTTTCGGACTGTTTGCTCTGAAATGTTTGACACAGCTTCGGCTTTGACCCATTTACTGAAGTAATCGATGCCAACTATCAGCCAGCGTTTTTGGTAAACTGCTTGTGGAAATGGCCCCAAGATGTCTAATCCCCATTGGGCGAATGGCAGTGGGTTTAAAACTGGTTGAAGATCTCTGGAGGGTTGATGTATAACCGGGGCAAAGCGTTGGCACTTATCACATTTGGTGATTAACTCTTTTGCGTCGGCTATCATCGTCGGCCAGTAATAACCTGTCCGAAGGGCTTTCTGCGCCAAGATTCGGCCACCGATATGATTGGCGCATATACCTTGGTGGATTTCTCTTAGGATGTATTCAGCATCGGTCGGCCCGACGCACTGTAACAGGGGTAACGAAAATGATTTTCGAAGCAACTTTCCGTGGAAGATTGTGAATCTTGAGGCTATCCTCTTTATTTTAGATGCCTGGTTTTTATCTTCGGGGAGTTCACCCTGTTGCTTGTATGCGTATATCGGATCCATCCAGCTTGGTACCAATATAATCAAGTTTATTTCGGCATTATCTATGACGATGCTCCTTTTGGTGTGTACTTCCAAGTACACTGATCGGCTTAGTTCAGACAAAGTTGAGGTAGCCAGGTTGGAGAGAGCGTCGGCCTGAGTGTTTTGGATTCGCGGGATAAGTTCTACCTCAAAGCTTCTCAACGTAACTATCAATGTTTTAATTTTTGCCAAATATAGAATCATATTGGGCTCTTTAGCTTCATATTCGCCACGAACTTGATTTGCCACGAGTTGAGAATCTGTTTTTAGAAGGAAATGTTCGGCATCCATAACTATGCAGAGCTCGATGCTAGCTATGGCTGCCTCATATTCAGCTTCGTTGTTAGAGGCTTTGAAGGAGAATTTGAGTGCATACTCAATTGAGTTCCCTTCGGGTGTTACTAACACCACTCCTGCCCCCGAACTGCTCACCGTCGATGAACCGTCGATGAACCGACGGTGAATAGTTGCCAAATCTTTGGTTGTCTCTCTGACAACTCTTGGTACGAGCATTTGGCCAAGAATTCAGCTAAGGCTTGAGCCTTGATAGCCGTTCTTGGGATGTATGAAATTTCGAACTTCGTTAGTTCGAAAGCCCATTTTGCCAGTCGTTCAGATTTTTCGACTTTTCCCAAGACTTTTTCCAGAGGTTGGTCTGTTAAAACGAAGATTTGGTGAGCATCGAAATATGGCCGAAGCTTACGAGCGGCAATGACGACGGCGTAAGCGACTTTTTCAAGCAACGGATATCTTGTTTCGGCGTCTATCAACGCGTGACTGACAAAATAGATCGGTTTTTGCACTTTGTCTTTTTCCTTTAAAAGGACTGCGCTGACAGTCAAAGGGCTGACAGCTACGTATAAATATAGTGCCTCTCCCTCCGAAGGCCTGGCTAATGTGGGTAAACTAGCCAGGTGTCCTTTGAGGGCCTCGAATGCAAGCTTTTGCTCTTCTCCCCAAACCAGATCTTTCTGGAGCTTCAGAGCTTTGAAGAAAGGTAAGCCTTTTTCCGATGCCTTTGCAATGAATCGGGAAAGCGCAACCATTCGTCCAGTCAGCCGTTGAATGTCTCTTTTTGTTTTCGGTTCGGGGAGGTTGAGTGCCGCTTACACTTTATTGGGATTTTTTGCATCAATTCCCCTTTGGCTTACGAGGAAACCGAGGAATTTTCCCGCTCTAACTCCAAAGACACACTTCTTTGGGTTTAATTTCATGCTGTGACGTCTCAAGTTCAGAAATGTCTTTTGAAGATCTATGATATGATCGTCGTCGGTTTTGCTCTTTACGATAGAATCGTCAACGTAAACTTCCATGTTTCGTCCTCGTTGGTTGGCGAATACATGATCGACCAAGCGTTGATATGTTGCCCCCGCATTTTTCAATCCGAAAAGCATCATGATATAATTATACACCCCCTGACTGGTGATAAATGTTGTTTTGCCTTTATCGTCTGGGTGCATAAAAATCTGATGGTAGCTGGAGAAGGCGTCCATGAAGCTCAACAAGGCGTGCCCACTGGTGGAGTCGACTAGCTGGTCGATCCTAGGCAACGGATAAAAATCTTTCGGACATGCCTTGTTGAGGTCTGTGTAGTCGACACACATTCTCCAGCTTCCGTTGGGCTTCTTAACCATCACCACATTGGCTAGCCACTCCGGATAAGTGCATGGCTCTATGAATTGTGCATCCCGAAGTTTTTTGACCTCTTCGGCGATGGCTTTATTTTTCTCGGCAGAGTAGTTTCGCCGCTTTTGTTTCATCGGCTTATGATCAGCCGAAACACTCAATTTGTGGGTTATGAGTGTTGGGCTGATTCCAGGCATTTCGACCGCCGAGAAGGCAAAGATGTCTTCGTTGTCGCGTAACAACTGGATGAGGTTTATCCTCAAATCTGAGCTGAGACCGACACCGATTTTGGTCAATCTGTCGGGGCTTCCTTCGGACAGCTGTATGTCCTCCATGTCTTGGTCAGGGGTCAAGACTCCTGATGGTTCGGCCTTTTGTCAATATCGTCTATGTTGACATTCTCGGCCCCGCTACCTCTCGGCTTTTTGTGGTCTCTGTCGGCGTCGCTGTCGTCGTCCCCTTTTTTATTGGAGTTCGGGGTTTTGATGGCAGCGTAATAACATTTTCGGATCGCCTCTTGGTTGCCCCACAATCTTTCAGGAAAACCGTCATCCGATACATAAATCATTTTTTGATGATAAGTGGAGACGACTTCCTGAATGTGATGGATCATGGGTCTCCCCATGATGATGTTGTATACGGAAGGTGCATTAATGACTAAGAACTCAGCCATAATGTTCTTCGCTACCCTTCCATTGCCGAAGGTAGTGGGCAATGTTATTTTTCCATCGGGAATGGCCGACGAACCATTAAACCCGATGACAGGGTAATTGACTGGGATCAGATATTTTTTATCTAACCTCATTGCGTCAAAGGCTTCCCTGAAGAGAATGTTCGCAGATGATCCTCCATCGACTAAGACTCGACGGATCGTGCGATTGGCAACATCTATTGAAATTACCAATGGATCGTCGTGTGGGAATGAGACCCCTTGACAGTCGTCAGCAGTGAAAGTCATATTCGGCTCGTTCGCCGAAGGTGAACTCAACGTACTGAAGTTGACTTCATGGGTCAAGCTTCGGAGGTGTTGCCTACATGCATTTCGGGAGGAAGTCCCTCCTGAAATGACGTGGATTATGATTTTCTCTTCCGCCGCTTTCCCTTTTCGGGAATAGTCAAGTTCCCTACTGTCTTTCTTTGCTTCCTTCTCCTTTCGCCTATCTGTCAGATACTGATCGAGATATCCTCCTCTCACCAGATCCTCTATCTAGTCTTTTAGCTGGAAGCATTCCTCGGTGTCATGTCCGTGTGAGTCATGGAAATCACACCATTTCCTTTTGTTCCTCTGGTTCCTTATAACCAGAGGCTTCGGCTTTTTCCATTGACCATCTTCCTTGTGTGTGGCAAAAATTTTTGCACGAGTGGTGGTCAATGGGGTGGCTATCATACTTGGGCTCAATCTTTTTCTTTTCCAACTTACCGTCGGAATCTTTGTGCTGGCCCCTCTTTTGCCCATCGGCTTTGTCGTCCTGGGTCTTGTTTTTATCCTTTTTCGAAGACATGCTTTTGTTCCATTCCTCGGCTCGGATAAAACCGTCGGATGCCCGAAGGGCATCTTCCATCGTTTTTGGGGCCGTCATGACCAAGTGATCAAGATAGGTCCCCTTTCGCAGTCCAGACTGGAGTGCAAAGGTCGCTACATCCTGACGGAGGTCAGTGATCATAGCTGCCTCAGAACTGAAGCGTGTGAGGTAATCCCGAAGGCTTTCCCCCCCATTTTGCTTGATGCCGATGAGTTCGGCAGTTGTTTTCTCTCTCCTGTTCGAGGTAACAAATTTAGCCCGGAACTTGTTTACGAGGTCGTGATATCCCACAACCGATCCATTCTCCAATCCCTTGGAGAACCAGCTTTGTGCTATCCCAACGAGAGTGGTTGGGAAGATTTTAAACCAAGTCGCCTCAGTGTATTGGCGTAGGTACATCTGTTCTTCATATGCGGCGACATGATCGTTTGGATCAGTCGTCACATCGTAACGAAAGGATGATGGAAGTTTTACTTTTGGAATCCTTTCTTCAAGGATCCACGGTAAGAATGCCGATCTTTCAGGGA
Organism: Suaeda aralocaspica; assembly: GCA_016808085.1. Classification (NCBI taxonomy): domain Eukaryota; kingdom Viridiplantae; phylum Streptophyta; class Magnoliopsida; order Caryophyllales; family Amaranthaceae; genus Suaeda; species Suaeda aralocaspica. The sequence goes on from PYUH01000817.1 coordinate 99,980, forward strand.
TCATAAATTTTGATGATTCCCGAAGATCATTAGTTTGTTAATGAGGAGAACGTCTTGCTCTAGGGGAGCGTGTTCTTTCCCTCTGAACTTCCTAACGAAGGTTTTCCGAAATCGGGGACATGCGTCTTCCGATCCTGTCGTGAATATTTTGACGTGCACCTATTCGGTCATGCACGTTCCCGGTGCGTGTGCCGGTGGACGAACCGTCCCTTCCAGTTTTTTCGCGCTTAGAGCTACTAAGCGTGATGTGGGTCGGTATAGATTGTCCGTGGGAAGGATTTGGATTCCTTCCCAAATGATTCCCTGTGTGCCGTAGAGGGCTGTTTGTCCTCTGTGTCACATTGTGTGTGTTTATTCCATTTTGGGACTGGTGTCTATGCCTTCCACTAGTTGATGCATAATTCCTACTTTTCCTCTCCTTTGCCCGTGAAATGGACAAAGAGTGAGGGTTTTCAGACCCATGCCTACGTCCAGTGTCTGGGCAAGACGTGCCACTCCCGTTCATGTGGATAAACTGATTTAAAGTAGCAACTGCTTGCTCTAGCTGTGAAGGAGTCGGTAGGGATGATCCCACCGTATTTTCCGAAGGGACCCGATGATGACGGGGGTCACCATTGGTCCTTCCACGTCCTCCGTACCATATTGAGTCCGTTTCCTGTATATAGGAAGCGGCCGATCATGTGGAGTTCGCTGAGTTGGTTTGTTCACCCCTTCCAGCCATTTTTTGAGAAGTAGTTGGTCAGTAAAGATTATATGTATTTTTTGAATTTATCCTCCCATCAGACGGCGCCAAATTGTTCCGGGTAGAAACAATATGGTCCAAATAAGTGATCTTGATTGAAAGGGAAAGGATCAATATCAAAGAGGTGCAAGGTCCAAAGACGAAGTCCGAAGGTCCTGCACAGGTAGAAGATATTACTAGCCTCGGGGGTGTGTCCGAGGAACGCCCCTCCGATACTAAAGTAAGCAAATGTATATATCTCAAGTGTAAGAATGTGTAAGTTTGAGAGTATGTGTAAAATTGTAGGAATCGAGTTACCTGTCGAGTGTCATAAATGCTTGTATTTATAGACAAATGTTACCTTTTGTAAGACGGTTTGATGCCACTTGGCCAAGAATGCCGAAGGGCCATGTAGTGGGCTTGTAATGTGGGCCTTTGGGCTGTTTGTAAGTTGTAACTATCATTAAATAGTGTCTGGGCCAGCCCGTGTATTCATGCGGGTTGGGCCTTGGTATTTTATATAATGTGTTTGATTGTGTTTGTATACAATTTGTTTGGGCTTGACCCATTTAAATTCTATTGGGCCCAAGTAAAGTCACTTAGATACCCAAACAACTCTAAAATATGTGTTTTTGTAACTTGAAATATTTTTTTTTAAATTATCAAATTAGCCTCCTCTGAACTAGAGAAGTTGTACATATATACTTTCTCCTAAAACTACTTCAACAAAAATCCAATCCCAACCAGCACGATTTCCATAACGATCCATTTGATAAGGTTTTATTACCATAGAGTGACTGTATCCGAGCCAAATTACACTCAAAACTCATTTTCATTATGACCACAAATGAAAACACCAAAATGTACTACTATAACACAGTACAATAGCAACTACAGTGTTAAAATAAATTACATTAACACTATTAAACTACACATATCACTAGCACATATATCATATAATCAAGCTACATCATGCATCAACAATTGAATTATATATACTACATCCGTAATCTTTTACTTGTAATAAAGGAATATTTTATATGTCACAAATACAATTGAATATTTTACTTGTAAAAGATTACGGAGGTAGTATATCAAAGTACTAAGATTAACATAAGATATAAAAATGGACCAACCTTCCAATAATTCCATTAATCATGATAATCAAATGAGTAGGACGATGATGATCTTCAATTGAATTAACAGACATCATATCAATACTCCCATCTTTATTACTCTTACTATCAACAGTTGGAGATTCAGCATTATTATTACTATCATTCAATCTTAAACACCCAAATCTTTGCATAAAATTTGATGTTGATTTCCTCTGTTTTGTCTTCTTTATCTTCATACTATTTCCCCTGTTCCTCACAACACTGGATTCTTCTTCCTCGAACTTCATTCCATTTTCAACATTAGCAGCTTCCATAATTAATGATTATTATTTTCTGAGAAAGGAATTTTGGGTTTTAGATTTTGACTTTTTTAAAGGGAAATTGCAGATTTTTGGTAAGTAGATATTACAAGAAATATTAATACCCATATTTTTGTTATAAAAAGTCTATTTAAGAGTTGAAAATTATTTTAGTTGAAAGTTAAAATTAAATGACATTGATGGTTTTTGTTTTTATTCTAATTTAATGCGTAGTACTGTAATAAAATTGGAGGAAGTAGGATAGTGTGAAATGACGGATATGGAGTTATGAAGGTGGTCAAAGTTTTGGAATAGTTCGAGGATAATGAAGGGTATAATTGGAATTTCAGTTTAATAGAAATGCTGAATGCATGTTATTAAGTAGTGGAATAAAAAGTGAAAACAGATAAAATAGTGAAAGATTGTCGGAATTCTAGAAAGGAAGAAGGAAAGACTTGAATGAGAGGGAAAGAAGAGTAATGACGCGCAATTGTGTTTTTGGAGTTATTTTTGTTAAAGTTGCAACCATTGGACGGTGGTGGTTTCCCTTCCTGTACTTGTAATAAATTGTAGTGCTACTTTTATTTAATGATTCCGGCCACAAGTCCACAACTATTGCGGCACCATTAATTGGTTGATCAACTATGATTGGATCCCTTAAAATTGGTCGTGGCCAATTGTTGTATTTGTTAACCCTTTTCATTTTCGCACCCCTCCCTCTCTTACATGAATAATGACTATTATTACTGTTTACAAGTGATTTATGAGGAGTGTTAAAATAATTTAAAGAGTGCGGAAACATCTGCTCCAAACAAAATAATGTTTACTTTAAAGTTTGTCGTAACCAATCAATGATCAATCTCTCACAAGTTTAGACAAGGGAAATGACTTCCCATGGGTAGTTGACTCTCATCAGTTGTGATATACCAATAGCATAATTGAGGCAGAGCAAGTTTATGCTTTTAATTAACTTGAAACTCAATCATTTAAACTTGAAAACCTATACCTCTTGACTAGTTGACCTGAATTTAAAAATAATTCCATAACTTAATTTTGCACCATGACTTTGACAAAAATTGTAACTTGATAATTGTATATGCTGACTTGAAAAAAATAATTGTAAAATTACAAAATTATCTTCCTCTAAATCAGAGCTGCTATAAACATATACTTTCTCGACTCTCATGGAATTCATACTGGCCTCTATGATAGCTTAGGGCCTGTCTACTTCAGCTTAAAATCCGTTCAGTTCAGCTCCATTCAGTTCAATTCAGTTCAGCTCAGCTCTTCTTTTATCTTGCTATTCATTAATCCTTCATAAAAAACTTTCAATTCAATTCAGTTCAGCTCCAATCAGTTCAGTTCAGTTATTTTCAGCTGAATTAAATAGGCCTTTAACCTTAGCCTCTAGAAGTCTAAAAGATAAACTATGGAGTAGTAGATTTGTTGATAAGGATATGTAATTATGTAACATTGGGCTAGCCCATAACATTCATATCTTCATAGTTTATACTTTATATTGGGTCTTTTATGTGACAACGTCAAGACTCAGCTAGCGTTTGCCAAAACAAGAGATTTTATAGTCTTCATAAGCAGTGAGTAGAAGTTTCCCGGTGGTTATTGGTTGTGCAAGTTGGATATTGTTTGGTGTATGTTGTTTGCTTACTATGTTTTTACCATCTAAATTGACCTCATTCCATACAAATTAATTTCAAGGAGGCAATTTGGATAGGGTAGGGAAGTGCCATTGTAGTGTTGAAGGGTGTAACTACTGTGTAAGAGTTTGAAAGGATCTAGGGAAGTGAGTTTGAAGAATAGGAAAGAGGTGCAAATGGTGCACCTCATCCACAAAATTCATTCTTGAAGGAGGACCCCCCGTCTAAATATAGTGGGAAAGGTAAGATCCTCCATTGTCGTGTCACATTTATATAAGGAAATGTGATTGTGTCTCAGATTAACATCTTAGGAACCAAGGAGGTCGGTCTACATCTACCATAGTTCTTAGGTTTCGTCATTAGGCTCACACACCTTAGCATGGTGTCTCAAGTTTGAGGATCATTGTTCAGCTTGTAGTCTTATACATGTTAAATTTGTATTCCTACACATTGTTATTTTCTGTAGAAGTCATATTTTAAGGGTCTATGTCCTTAGAAAAGGATGTCTTAAGTGTTTTGGTTAAGGCATTAAGCTCTATAGAAAGTACGTTTCGCGAGCTCAGTAACTCACCATCGCTAGTGGTGAGAATTACACAATTGTGCAGTGGAAAGGGAAGTGGTAACTAAGAGTAAAGACCACTCTCTAGAAGATGATTTCAAACTAGTGATAAATAATGAATTTAAATTTACACATTTCTTCTGAATTTATGCTGCGCATTCAACGAGTAATAAATAGTGAATTAGGGTCTGTTTACTTCAGCTTACAATCAGTTCAGTTCAGTTCAGTTCAGCTCTTCTTTTATTTTGCTACTCATTAATCCTTCATAAAAAAACTTTCAGTTCAGCTATTTTCAGCTGAAGTAAACAGGCCCGTAGTCCATGACTAACTTGAACATATTGAAGCATGAAAGTTCTTATCTGAAGGAGAAGATCATTTCTATTAGAAGTTTTTATGGAATGCACAGGATATACATATGCCATTAGTTCTTATATACTACCTCCGTTAATTTTTAGTTGCAACACTTTCTATTTTAGGATGTTATCCAATAATTGCAACACTTTTTTTCTTTTTTTGGCAAGTTTTTTCCTTTGAAATTCCAAAAACACCCCCAATTTAAACATTCTAATCTAAATTTAACTCTAACACCCAAAATCATTAATCAATTAAGTTTATTATCCTATACTAATAAACCATCACCATCACCACTCTTTCTCTTTCTCTCTCCTCTCCAACCACCCAATGAAACCTCCACCACCCCTTTTGTTTCTCTCTCTTTACCCACCAAACCCACCATCACCTCTAAATCCTCCCTCACCTCCGAATCCTCCATCATCATATATACCCACCATCATCATCTTCGTCTTGGACCACCACCAACACCACCACTATCCCCCCTTGAAATCAGCCCCTTTCGAACCTCCAACATTGACACCGCGGAAGCCTCCACCTCCACCTCCTCTACCGCCACCACGAGATTGAGCCTCTTTGACGGTGATTTAACGGCCGTCAAGCTCCTGACGAAGACCCCACCACAGATCTACGAAGACCCCTTTCGAACCCCAAAAGCCCAATCGTTATTCCAACCACAAAACCCCACTCCACCGCCATAAGCCCATAATACCTTCGAACACCACCAACAATTTCCGAAAGCCACTCTAACACCCTCCTTTTTCGGTTTTTGGTTTTAGATCGAACCACCTTAGTCGAGATCGAATATGGGTTTGTGGTTTTTAGATTCTCTTAGTATTGGTTTTGGTGTGGTTTTCGGTGGTTTTGGTGTTGTTTCTGTAGTTATGGTAGTTTTGGTTTCGGTGGTTTTGGTGAGGTGGTTTTGGTGAGGTGGTTTCCAGTGGAAGTGGATTTGGTTTGGTGGTTTCGGTGGATGTGGTGGCATGTCAGTGGTTTTGGTTTTGGTGTCTGTGGTGGCGTGTCAATGGTGGTTGTTGTGGTGTTGCCAGTAATGGTTGTGGTGTTGATTATCTATTCTCTTCTCTCCTAATTACTACCCTTACTTTTCTAATTTTGTCATTAGGAAATTTTGTCTAGGACTTTGTGCAACACTAAGTGTTGCAACTATTTCTTAACGGAGGTAGTATATGATTTCTCAGAATCCAATGTTGGAGATGGCATGCACGAAAAGACTATTTAAGCAGGTAATATATATACTCTCCGTTTCACTTTATTCTTTATGTTTCAATTGCAAAATAACAAGAGTTAAAGGATCAGAAAGGAAAAGAAATTGCTACTATTGGATTGATAAATCCACCCCTAATTGGTGATTTATTCGGACTATTCAGATTTCAGATTATTAAAAAAACTAAGTTCACCTTAGGTGATCGAGGAGATGTTTTATGTACACTGCTCCGGGCCTCTGGTACACAACGACAATGGACTTGTATGAAGCTTCAATTTCACACTTTTTTTAACCAAAAAAATAGAGAAAAAAGAACAATGATAATACTACTTAATTAGAATAATGTTATTAAAAAAAGTGACATAGATGAGCCATGACACCTATGATTGATATGGAAGCAAACAAAGCTTCAAACTCAAGTGTAGCCTGTGATGACTGACCATATAGAGTACCAAATCCAAATAGTTAACTGTTGAGCACGGTGACTGCAAAATTGCATAAGCTGATGCTCCGGAACAAGTCATGAAGCTAGACGATTCCAGAATTAGATTACAGCTGCTTCAATGATGGCTTCTGGTGAGTGTTCCACTGCAATGACATCCATACGATGGAAGTAACTGAAAACAACCAAAATTATTAATAAGATTAATAAAGCAAAAGTAAGATGAACATCAAGGACATTGTAGGATAACAAATGTCGTAACAGGTAATTTGTGCAAAACTCATGTCCCAATTAAGTGGAGCAAGTAAGATATGAACCACGCTAAAATACTATAAGGATTTAATTGTAGGCAATAAAATGGCTCTGATGATAATGCATAGTTATTATATAAGAAGGAAGTCACAAAATCATACAGTTTTTGCATAGAGTAGAGGGAAATAGACGGAAGCGAAACCAATAGTCATGGTTTAAATCTATAAGCCAAAAAACAATAGCAAAAATATACAGTAGCTTAAAGTGGATAGCCTCTTGATCTGGTCTTTGCTAACCCACAGTTTGAGGAAAGCTAACAAGGATGCAGAGGTCATCTATTGCCCATTCAGTACTATTAGATTACACCTCATCACCCACTCCCTCATCTACCCAGTTTCTCTCCTTATCAGATGTCATCAACAACAAAAAGTGAGCCTCTTGCACCTGCAGTGCCCTGAAGTAACCCACGCACATAGAACTCAAACTGTTAGTCACACAGTTTTACTTGTAAATTGTATAACCTTTTGAAGCTCTTGTGCACAAAAGTTCTCCACATCTGATTGCAATGGCAATCAACAACTAGTCTTTTCTTAATGCTCTAGATTATGTTCTGTCTCTGATAACCGGTTCAAGTGGCAGTTTACTCTGCCTGTACTAAAAGATAAGTCCTTTAAGTAGGATTTCAGATTTCTTTTGAGTTGAGCTCGGTCCAGTGGGTAGGATATGCTGCATTGACTTGGTTCACAATATATACATTCATACACCTGTTCTGACTTACTCTAGAACAATGCAACCTGAACAACTACTTGCAGGTATGCGTTATAAGGTAGATGCCCTTGCTACTCATCTACTGTACACCAAGAGTTACAACAAAATAAATATCTGCTATTTAAATTAGAGTGTTGGTAATTCTTGAGAATTATTGCCAGTAGAATATAAAACCTCAAAGTCTCAAACTCCTCCATACAAATAAGAATGTATCAGCTGGTTTTTTATGCTTAATACAAGCATTTCACATTATAAGCACTTGCAAACTCATCACCTACATCATATTTTAAAAGAAGCGAAGCGAGATTGAAAAGCCAAACTAAGTATAACCAAACAAAGTTCAAAAATCATAAAAATTAGGGCACTGCTTTGAAACAAAAAGCTATAGCAAGGTTGCAGCCCATTTGTTTTTCACAATCAGGTATGATAACCTACATTGGTGTCAATTGGGATAGCATAGATCTTGAGGAGTAAATGTTCATGTCACACAGACATTTTTAGAAAAATGCTAACACTAGAAAATTGCAAATAGGTTGTCACTTGTCAATAAACTTACATGTAGAAGAGACTGTTATGTGGCCTGCTCAAGATCACCATATATTGTTTGGTTGTCACTAGACCTACATTTTCATCAATTAGAATAGGCCTAGATCCTAAGAATTATATGTTCATGTCATACTGAATTTGTTAGGAAATGCTACCAGTAGAAAATTACAGAGTGGTTGTCACTAAACTTACAAGTAAAAGAGACTGTATGTGAGCTGCAATAGAAGAGACTGTGTTTATGAGTCTTAGATATAGAAATTGTATTGGTAAGTTCTTTAAAGAGCTAAAAAGACATCTCCTCTGCAATGCTTTGTCAACTTGGATGTGGCGTAAAGAGTAAAGTAAATGAAGACAGTGTTCACCAAGCGTATATTAATATTAAAGTCTAGCAGCAAATTTTAAACTTCACAAAGAAAGAGGAGTTGATCGGTCTCTGTCTGTTACAGCTTAAGTACACAAAGATACAAAAGAAAACACATGCAAGAATGCAAGAGCGTCTGAAAGCAAAAGAAAATAACGATTTCAATTACAAGGGCCATACAATTGAATAAATTGAATACACAGATAATTAAAAAGAAAGACAAGGCTTTATGAATTCATACCTGCAAAGAAACCAACAGTTGACAGATTTGCAATTGTCATTGTGTGGTATATTAAGTATTCTGTCAGGAAGTGTCCGAAGGCATAGATGAATGATAATAAAGTTGCTAGGTAGAGAGGCTTATCATCAAGGTTAAAAGCACAAAGGAAACAGAGAGTACAAGTCAGAAGAGTCCACACTCCGAAGGTTCGCCCATGAACTTCAGACACTGAAAAGCATAATTTTAGGGTATAATCAGTTCAGTTTCATAGCCAGAAAATAGATCAAAGAAGCATTTTAAGGTACATTCATGTCAAAGTATCTAAAGTTTCAAATTTCCAACTTCCTTGTTTATGCCACTATATGTTAAGAATCCTTCTTTAATATTTAATGAATTATAGGGGAGAAGAATATCTTCCCTCAATTTTGACAAGCAAGTCTAACGTAAAGTTTCCAGAATTGATGTTCTACTTGTGGATAATGAATCACACTTCTCTCTAAGGAGGATAATATATACCATTGGGCCAGAGGGCAAACCAAGACACACAGGCCAATTGAAAGATATCTCGGGCTGTTTAATATGATTAGTATCTATATAATCAAACCTCAATTTCTAATTTCTTGTGCTAAAAACCTCTTTATTGTGTATAAAATGGTTATTGTGTATAAAATGGCTACGCAATAAACAAAGACTTCACAAATCAAAACTGTGTGCCACATTACTTTTTTGTAACTCAGACTCTTATCAAAATAATTGATAAATCTTTATAAAAAGTTATTTTTTAATTTAGAGGTTTCTGATTAATAAGATCAAACAAAGATAGCTCATAATATTTGTCATCATAGGCACATGCTGCATTTGTATAAAGTATAATAGAAGTTGAATGGAGAATTACTGTATTAGATTATTATAATTTATATCATCTGGCATTTCATGGCTGAGTATTTAAAAGAGAATTAAGAAAAATTACAGCAAAGCAACCACTTCAGTTATTACAGATTAACAACACCCAGACATAACTTTTGAGATGAAACTAACATAGATCATTACTTGAATATCCCTAACTGCAAAGTGCTTTTAGCAGTACTGTACTTAGATATTCTCTATTATAACACTATGAAGATGCATCTAGATATAACTCACTCACAAAATTATGCCTTCTGATCAAATTTAAGGGTTTGTTTTGGTGCCGTGAGTTGAAAGACTCTCCCAATAGATGCCTAAAATAGAAAGTGGAGATTCCAAGCTAAGGAAGCAACTATGACAATCAATATGCAACTAGCCAATACATTTACTGCTTGCATCAGAAGAAAATAAAAGAACATGGTTTCTATGCATGTGTGTGTGTGTACATACATATATATATATAGAGAGAGAGAGTAAAGATCCATTAAAAACCTTAAGTTTGCTAAAAAACTGTGAAAACAGTTTTCACATGATCTTCTTTATATATGGAAGTGTAGAACTGACTTAACAAGTGTCCAAAGACTCCGAACAATGACATTACAAAGGATGCTAGGGGGACAAACATGATGTAATGTTGCAAGTTGCAAGATATTAACAGCAACCAAGTTTGTAAACTATAAAGTGAGATTCATCAACTTGAACAATACAAAAGAAACATTGCACCTACGAAGTAAAAATCCAAACAAATCAAATCTCACAGAATCCCAGATCTAAACAAGATTTTAGCGATGAAAATGAGGTGACTCTATATTATCAAACCATTAATATAGCCCATCAAATATAGTTTTTAAGTTCGATATGGGCATATTGAAGAACATTCTGTTAATGATCAATTGACAACTGATAATCAGTCAAAATCTGAAGTTACATGATACGTTTTTTAAACATAATAAAGGAACAATTCATAGAACAGACACATAACCAGAATTTTCAGACATAAAATTTCTAGGGTCAAATGGTCAATAACATTCCATATAAGCTAATTCTTATTTTAAGACTTTAACCAAATCAGCAAATTTAGGGATCTCCAACAAATTGTAAGTGGGCTAATTGGATCTATCATATTAACATTAACATTAACATCCTTGACTATAGCAATATTTTTTGAAACTACAAAGAAATAATGAATATCCATCATTGGCATGAAAGCAGTAATTTTTTAACGCAACCCACATCAATAATTCAGCAAAAAATTAACATGTGGGTAGTGAGTTTGGATCTCAAAAAACTCATCAATTCTTGAACCAAACAATATAAATATTAAACAAACATGACCCAAGAACATTGGATATTAAAGAGCAATTAAGATCAAAAGCAAAAATAATGAAGCAACCTCTTAAATGATTAGCGATTCCCAAACAAAGCTTCTGAAATGAAGCACACAGAGATCATTGACTGAAAATACATAACTGCAATTAGTGTTTTAGAATTACTATGCCTAATTTTTCTTATTTTATTCTATATCTTTCAACAATTTTACCAATTAATCAACTTAAAGTCTTGTCTTGTCCCCTAAGTCGTGCAATCTCCCAATTAATGCCTAAAAGAAAGTAGAGTTACCACGCTACGGAAGCACCTCTGAAAAATCATGATGCAAGTAACTACTTGGAGTATAACAACAAAAAACATGGTTTTTATATACACATAATAGGAGCTCAATAAACAATGTCATTGTCACAAAAGATATTTGGGGGGAAATATGATGTAATTTTGCAAGTTGCAAGACATTATTAACAACCAAGTAAACTGTAAAATGAGATTCAATAGCTTGATCAATACGGCGGATGAAAGAAACATTGCATCCAACAGGTCAAATCCGAAACAAATCAAATCTCGAACAACCCACAAATAAAAAAAAAATGCGGTGACGCAGACAACGCAAATCTACTTAAGTAAAGCATCAAATTTACCCCTATCAAAGAAGTTTGAGTCCAATCTTGGCTTAGTAAAGAACATCAAATTTGTGATCACAATAGTGAGAATCCAGCAAAACCCGGATTTCCTAGTTCCTACGTTTCCACATTTCTCACACAAAAGATATGGAACAATCCTCTGAACAGACACAAAATCAAATTTAGCAACCACAAAATTTCTTGGGTCAACCAAATTTCATACAACAACCCTTAAGTACAGCAAATCAGCAAACTTAGGGATCTCCAACACAACATATTGCAAGTAGCTCAATTGGGCTATATCATATCAACTTTAACATCCTCAATTAAACCAACTTTTCCATGAATAGCATCAAAGGAGTAATTTTTACCACAACCCAAATCAATAATTCAGAGGAAAATCAAAAAAATTAAATCAATTATTTAAAGGGTTTATCATAATAGCATTAAAAACCTCGACAAAAGCAATAATTATTGAAAACTACAAATTGGGCATCCATAATTAACATTAAAGTAATGATCTTTAACATAACCCACATCAATAATTCAGCAAAAAAATAAAAATTAAATAATATTAGTGGTGAAATGAAGATACATTGTATAAAATTGAAATGTAAGTTGTACAAAAATGGGATTAGCTTACTTTCAGCTTTGGAGTAAACAGCAAGACGAAGTGCCCAAATGTCAAAGAAGCCAAACCAAACAGAAGCTAATCGAAGTAAACCAACTAACATTAACCACCATCCTAAAGCCTTCATTACTTTGTGATTGTTTTGTGTGTTTGAGGGTGTTAACGTTGCAAGGTGTTTCAGCAGCAATTTCTGAATTGGGAAATTTGGATTCGAATTGTAAATTTGTCAATGTTGGAAAGTGTATTAATGTTCAAGTTTTTGTCCAATAACGAAAATACCATGTTTGCATAAAAAAAAAAAAAAAAATACCATGTGGATTTCAAAATTTTTTAACTATCCATGTCCACCGGGACTACGGGTGCTTTATTGAACGAGTTGATTACATCATAATGGTTCTTGGACTCGTAGTCGTTATCGAGTCGAGTTGCTTATAAAGTCAGAAACAAGTCTCATTTAAGGTACCGATTTATTTGAGTTTATAATTATTATATTATATTTGTTCATTACAATTTTTATTTTTTTATAATTGATCCCTTTCCTTTTATTTTATGTCAATGTATTTCTCGATTTGAAAGACAAATTAATATAAAATAACTGTCTATCATACTCTCTTTACTTGCTTAAAATTCGAGCAATTGAAAATAATAAAGAGTAGTATCTTATTGAGTTTTGAGCTTATTTGAACGAAGTTAAGTTGTGCTTGATCGAGTTTTTTACCGAGATGAGTTTGAGCTATTCAACTCGTGAAGTAGCCCTATCCATGACACTACTTTTTTTTAGCTTTTTTTGTCAACAACTACCTAGGTTCTATTTTAATTTACACAACTACCTACATGTTTATGTTTTTTTGTCAACTACTACCAACTAACGTTTTCCATCCAAAAAAGACGTTAGTGGGTCCCTTCTCTCAGCTTTCCCTCCCTATAAATATCAAATTAAACCCCAATTGATTAGCCCTTTTTTATCATTTGCAATGGTTATATTTCACCCACCCTATCTTCCAAAAATTCTCTCAATAAAATTCAAAATTTCTGAAATTGATTTTTGTGTTTATCTTGTTAAAGGTGATTGCCTCTGGACTTAATTAAGTCATCAACATCTGCTTCAGTTCCAATCACACTATCAACACCTTTTTCATTCTTAAACCATAAGCTGAACAATGGCCATGGCTTAAGTTGAAACAATATCATTATGCCAGCAACTATCTCCGTTAAGTAATCAACACTTATATTATCAACAATCAAATTATTATTCTTCACCATTTCTCCACCCACATACTCAGTTTTCCTTTGCTTCAACACAAATTTCCCATTTACCCAGAAATTGACATGAATGAATCTGTTATCAAAGTAATTAACACATCATAAATATTGCAAATTTGCAATTAAATCCACATGTTGATCAACTACAATAAAAGTGCTCATTTAAATGGAAATATCTTGATGAATAACTAAGCTAGCCAAACAAAAACAAAACCCAAACTTGAAATATCAGACATAATTCCATTAAACATAAACAAACAAAAGTAATTCAAAGCTAATTAAAAGTAGGAAGTTAAGATTCGAGTTCCACAAATAACGGGAATTTCAGCATTATCAAACCTCCTTCCATCCATTGGAATTCTGATTGCTTCAACAATTAGGGTTGTTGCGAATAAGGGTTCGCGATTGAGAATTTTGTTTCCTGTGTTTTTCAATTTGAAGAAGTATAAAATTGGGGAAAATTTTCAACTAAATTGAATTCACTTGAATTTTATGAGGGGTTTTAGGTTGAATAAAGTAAATAGGAAGGTGTTTGAATTGGTTGGAGAGGGCAAGGGTAACGATGTAAATTCGTCTGGGATTATTGGAGGGAAAGCCGAGAGAAGGGACCCACTAACGTCTTTATTGGATGGAAAACGTTAGTTGGTAGTGGTTGACAAAAAAACAGAAACATGTAGGTAGTTGTGTAAATTAAAATAAAACCTAGGTAGTTGTTGACAAAAACAGATAACTTTTAGGTATTTGTTGACAAAAAAAGCTTTGTTTTATTTAAAATGCTCTTAATTAGAATTGTTAATAGGCCTGCAGGTTGTCAAGCTCTTCTCGTTCGGTCTGCTCTGGAAACAGGCTTAAACAAAAACATTTGAAATAGATTTGAAATTAGGTGGGATCGTATAGGTCATCAGTTTAATAAATGAGTATAGACAAGATAGATGAAATGGTAAGCATATCGCCTCATCAAAACCGTTTATATAGATTTCTATTGTCTTATTTTTCCTACAACAATAATTACTTGTACGTACAAAGTAGTATATATAGTTTGATATTATTACCAATAGCATAATATTAACAACTAAGGGGTAGACTTATGTAGTCCGTTGGAATTTAAGCAGAAATAAAAATAAATTTGCTGATAGTGTTTTGTGAAAAGAGTAACCAAATGGTATTAGGTACACCCGGAGCACATTCCTTTATGTGCTCCCTTTCCAACACAATATATATGCATCTTCTTTCTTTCTTTTTTCCATTTTTGCTGCATCACCATATCGCTTCTCTCTTTCTCTCTCTAAAATATTGTCACTTTATCTCTCTGACTTGAACATCAATCTTAAATTTATGAACATTGGCTGCAATTTGTCTCAAAATCACTTCAAAACATGGCATATTAAACACAAACCAAAATAGCGAAATAACAGATCAACAACAAAATCCATAGATTAAACAAGAATCAAGTTAAATTTCAAGCACAATCGATGAAGATTTTACGAAAATTAGTAGTAACTTTTATATATGTGAATATTATTTTGAATGTTGATATGTACAAATTGCATATGACTCGTAACTGATATGTACAAATTGCATATGACTCGTAGCTAATATGTGAATATCGATTTATATATATTAAATGTTCTAACAAATGAATTGAACGTTTTTCATATTCTGAAAATAACAGAGCAATTAATAGCTGAACATTCAATGCAAAAAGTTGAAAGTTCATATTTTTACACTAAACGTTCAAATTTGTAATAAGAAATAATTGTTGGATGTTCACTTGTTTTGTTTGCAAATTCTGAACAATCATACATTTGCGCTTAGTGCTCAGAAGTTGCATTTGGATGTTCACGTGTTTGCTATAATTTTCACATATTCCAAATTATGAACTTCAACGATAAATTTCTGAACATTCATAATTTTGCACTTAGCGTTCAGATTTCTAACTAGACATATGGATTATATGTTTTGCAGGTAAGATTAATTAATAGTGGTGAATGAAGCTTTTGGACAATGATCAAAATTTTATTATTGATTTTAAATTTTGTTGGGTCAATGTTCAAAATTTTACTCTTGATGTTCACTTGGCATAGTTAATGTTCAGAATTTAATTTTTTTTTATATTCATTTCCCAAATTATATGCAAATATTTGTTCTCTTGTTTGAAAACTTTCAATATTTAATTAGAATTTTACTCTTGATATGATGTTCACTTTTGTATTCTCAACTAGCTTTGATCCCGGGCGTTGCCCCGGATCATTTGATACAAATAATAGTTTAAAGCTTACTAAATAAATTTTACAAGTTTTAACTAAGTAGTTTATAAAAATAATTTAAAATCAAACTTCAAATTTCATAAGATGAAATATTAAGTACGAATATATAGAGAGTGTATACAAAACCCTTTTACATTAGCAATAAAAATGTTTTAGCAAATTATATATTGATGATTAATTATTTTCAAATATAATCATTTGTTAATGTTTTTTCTCAAGCAATGATTTATTCATTAATTATTGGGGATTTATGTGAGTTGAATTTTTTTGAGAATAACTATATTTTGAACGGTTAGTATTTTTTTAAAATGAATACACGATTGCTAAAGAAATTTAAAGAATTAGAGTGAAAAAATAGTTATGATATTGGGGGAATGAATATGAAATAATTACACACAATGTTAAAAGATAATCACACAAGCAATTGTTTATTGTTATTTATTATACATTTATGTGATTTAACATACATATTAAAGATATATTATTAAGAGTTATTTGACCATTCGTTTTATATTCATGTTTTCATTTATTTTGCAATCCATGATATTATAATCTGTTGTATGAAAAAAAAATAATAATAGTAATGCAAGCATAGTCGGTAAAGTCTATGTGATTTAAAGTGAGAGGTTACAAGTTCAATTCTTAACAAATACGTTTTTTGGCTAACATTCACGGTACACAGAAGTTGTATTAAAGAGGTGCCACATGGCGGATTGCTATGATTCGCCTTACGTTTTAATATATATAGTTGATGTTCAGAATTTTATTCAGCACATTTACCTTACAAACTATAATATAATATATACTTCAGTATATATATATATGTGTGTGTATTTTCTTGTTTAAAAACTCTTGACATTCAGTTTTTTATGGTCAATGTTTAGAATGTTATTCAAGATATTCACTTCCAAACAAGAATGTAAATATTTGCTTTCTTGTTTGAAACTTTCAACTCAAAATTGGTCTTGACATTGCTAATTCATAATTGAATATTGCATTTGATAAACTGAACATTACACATGAAAAACTGAACATTGGATGCTGAAAATTAAATACAACATATTGAGAGTATTAAAAACTAAATAATTGATTTAGCACCTGCTATTTTGCCTTTATAACTTCTGCAATCTCAAGCAATATGTTATTCACCCACACAAAATAAAAATGAATCTCCAAGTTTAAAAGTTGAACATTGAACAAATGAAAGTAATTGGAAAACAAATCAACCATAAAATTATCATTCTTAAGGCAACAATTGGACAAAATAGAGACGTAATAACACATTCAACAATCACATAATACTTCAATACAATATAAATGAAGTAATAATACGAAGGAAAAAACGAGTAAATGTTTATGAACATTGCTTAACTATAATAAATTGAAAATTGCTAACAGAAAAATGAACATTACATACTGAAAATTGAACACTGGATAGTATGTATACTACACGCGCCGGGGTGCACAGATCGCTATATACACTGGGTGCATATTAGTTATTGCCAAGAGTAAAATGTTTATGAAAAACAAGTTTGTCCCACATTGAAAGTTTTGAAAATATTTTCCTTGTTTATATATGTGGGTTAGACTACTTGTATTTAAACTTATGGTCTTGCAAGTCCGCCACCGTTGTCTTTTGTATCATATATATTGTTCAATTACGCAAGGCTTTCCACATTTTTCTAGCTGCCGTTTTAATTGTATTTATTAGGATTTTTAAAACTGATTTTTAGTTATTGATTTGCTTTTATTCAGAATATTTCAATTTTAATTGCAATTAATTATTTGTCGGTTCTCTGATTCTGTAGAGACATACAATTGGAAAACCCTTCTCCTCCGCCTTCTAATTTCTGAGCAAATTCTAGAGCTCTAATTTTTCCTTACATGAGTGCACAATTTGGAAGAACACCGTTTAAAATTTTGGGACCTAACCACTACAAGATAACAGCAACTGTGCAATGGACAAATTCCGTCGCAAACATAAAAAATTCCGTCGCAAAACGTCCGTCACTAAAATTTTTGTCGCAAATTTCCAAACATCTGATGGAATTGTTGAAGTTTGCGACGGAAAATTCCCTAGCAAAGTTAGGCTAATTTGCGACGGAAAATTCCCTAGCAAAGTCAGTCAATTTTGCGACGGAAAATTCCCTCGCAAATTTGCGACGAATTCCGTCGCAAATGGTAACAAAAAAAATAATAATGCACTTTTGCTACGGAATATTCCGTCGCAAAAAAGTTTCAATTTTTTTTATTTTTTATGTTTTGATTGCTTATTTGTATTTGTGCCTCTGAGCCTGTAACCTGTATAATCTGCCACGTTATGTGTTCTAAACAAATCAGGACAATTTATATTTTCCGATAATTACTTTTTTTTTTGTGGTAAAATGTAAGCAATTTTATTACCAAAAAGAGAGAACTTACAACTTATAACTTACTGAGGCAAAACTGACTCAGTTTTGCACTAAGAAGTCCTAAAAAGCACAACTATACAACCACAACTATCCAAACCAAAGGAAAAACAAAACTGCCAAAAAACTATACAACCAGCTTTCCCTGCTCATAGCAACAAAGTAAAACTCACTGTGTAGACTGCACCCACATCAGAACCAAACCTCAGACCTGCAGAAGCCAACAACATGCCAAAAAAACAATAAACATGCACAACTGAGACCAGAACTGCAGCATGCCAAACCAAACACCTGCACATCTTCGCACTGCATAGACTGCACTTAGACCCAAACCAATTCCATCAGATCAACCAAACTCACACAAGCAACCAAACAACATGCCAACAATCAGCAAACCACTGTAAAACATAGGGTCCAACAGCCTGAGATCTGACCTGCAACACTTACAACAGCTGCAGCCATCACACCACCACACCACAAACTGCAAGCCTCCACTCCAAAGCTCACAGCCTCACCTGAACCAGACCAGGCACACACCTTTGCAATCACAAGATTGCAGCCTGAGAACACAGCCAAACAAACAGCAAAGACAACCCCAAAAACTGCAGCAGTCTGACTGAGCAACCAGTCAAAACTGCATTTTCACTGCACTATGCAAAATTTTGGAATCAAAATTTGAAACTTCCCAGCAACACAAAAAAGAGCAGACAACCAAACTGCAAAACCAAACAAAAACCTGTAGAAACCAAAACCTGCAGAACCCCAAAACTACAAACCAAAAACACTTGTAGCACTGCATAACCAGGAACAACAGTGCAGAATAGCAGAATCTACAAGCCAAATCACCAAAACAACCTGCAAGATCAAGTATAGGCACAACACAGTCTATCCCTTATCAAACAGACTGTTCCCAGCAAAACTAAAACAACCTAAAAACACCTCTAACCAAAACCAACACAAAAAAAAAAAAAAGAACCAAGCTATCAAAACACCAGCCATTGCCTCACAACTGAAGTCAAAACTACCACCAAAACAAACCAAACACAAGGCTAAACAAAGCCTGCAACAAAGCAAGAACAACAGGGCAAAAAACTCTACTACTAGATAGCAGGACTAAATCAACTTAGATGAAGCTAGTTTCTTCCTGTAAGCAAGTGCAAAATTAGTGTTTACTATTGACAAATCAAAACAATATTTGAGAGTATGATTTAAGTATCAAAATTAAACCTCTCAGTTGGCTTCTTCTTAACCTCAGTTGGTTTCTCAACAACAGTTGCATCTGATGAGCAAAAGTAAAGCACCTCGAAATAAGCATGTTAGATTGACCATTAACACGAGTTGAAAGTAATAAACAAATAAGCTCTGAGAATAATAAAAGTAGCAAACCAAGACTCATTTTGATTCTAGACTCCACGCTACAATTATGCATGTCGATAAGAGCTACTGGGACACTGCTGTTGCATTCCTCACTGTCAAATAACACCCAATTATATCATTTGTTACAATGTCACTAGCATTATCAATTACAATTAAACGTATCCATGAGTGTAAGCGAGCACACAGTTGCAATAGTAAATTCATCAATCTCACTAATCGGCATACTAGTAGTAATGGATTATAAATTTTAATATACTCAAAATTAAATAGCGTAACATAGAAAACTACAGACATTAATATCAAACAACATTCAGAAATCAAATAGCAGAAAAGCAAAAGGCATGAAATACACATCCCAGATTCAGATATTGAAACCATTAAAATAACATCAAATTATACAAATTCATAAGATTCTATACTAAATTAATTAAATATACATAAGTTAAACATAAGATTAGATAGATAAAGAAATCCTGCATCGCCTTCTCACTTACCGCCTTACACCGCTGCCCTCTCCTGCATCGCCAACAACGACGCCCGCCGAAACCCCTAGTTTTTAGAATTCTCAAAACAATGTCCTGTTTTCGAGTGGTTTTGGGTAGATTTGGGATGGTTTTGTGGTAGGGTTTGGGTTGATTTCGGGCGGTTATGGGAGGTAGTGGGTCGTTTGGGTTGACGGTGGTGGTCAACGAGCGACTTTAAGGCGTGTTTTGGGTAGTTAACATGTACTTTGGGTGGGATTTGGTGGTTTTAAGTTGTATGAGGTGGTGTGTGGGTGGTTTCCGATTAATGACGGTGGTGTGCCGGTGATGATGGGTGGAGATGGAGCGAGGGAGGAGAGGTTTGGAGTGGAGAAGTGAGAAGGGAGAAAGATTATGTTGGTTTAATTTTTTGGCGACAAAATAACTTGAGGGTTTGTCGATTTTTTGCGAGGGAAATTTGCGACGGAATTAAGTCCGTCGCAAAAATAAAAAGTCGTCGTTAAAACATTTGCTTATCTGATTTGGTTTGTCACTTTTTTGCGACGGATATTTTTGTCGCAAACAAGGGGACTTCCATAGCAAACTCTATTTTTGCGACCGAAATAATTTCCGTCGCAAAAAATCCGTCGCTATTTTCCCGTTTTCTTGTAGTGAACGCTGGTAGGGATTACACCATAGTTGAGGATCGGAAACTTTAATGTGAATATGAATGAAATTTTAATGGGAAAATATCCCACAATTGAATTTCAATCGAAAATCTCTTAAATTATGTTTGCAAAACATAGTCCTCAAACTGTTGGGTTGAAATGAATTATTCTAATTATGAAATATAGATGTTAGAGAAAGAAAATTCAAAAACCAGTTCATTTGGCTTAATAGTCAACACTATATATATTTCATTTAGTTCGTACAAAAGATATATTAGTAACAAATAGTAATCTGATGAGAACCTAAGTGATTTTCCAAACCATGGAGGTATATATATTATATCAACTGTTATTTGGCCAAACCTCATAGGTTCTTTAGGAAAATCTCAAATCAAAAACTTTTAGCTCTAGATATTGGAGAAAGCATTAGTTGAGAATTGATTCATTGATAATGACCTTTTTTCGAGATAGTTGTTATTATTATAGGTTAGTCGTTTGATAACGGCCCACAACACGATTTTTATATAAATCATAAAATTAATAAATTATATAAATAAAATTAATTATATCAATAATGTTAACAACAATAATTTAAATAATAAAATTATTTAATTAATAATAAGTATACTTTTTAACTAATTAATTAATTATAGAAAAACGACTTTTTATATGAAAATAACGAGTGACACGTGGGCTGGCACTAGGTGTGTGCAAAAAATTCCGTTTTCGAGTTTTCGGTCTGGTTTTCCTATTTTCTGTTTCGAAAATTCAGATATTCGGTACAGTTTTTGAAATTCGGGAAAAACCGGATATTCGGGTTTTAAAACTGCAAACTGGGTCGGATACAGAATGGATTTTTAAAAAATTGGATTCCGGATTTTTAAGGAAAACAAAATCCAGAATTCTGGTTTTTTAAGGGTATAAGTGTAAGAGAAATTTTTGGTGTATAATTCGGAACCAGGTATCCGGATTTTTTGGTTCTGAAAATCCGGATATCCGAATTTTCGATTTCTGGTTTTGCACACCCCTAGCTGGCACGACACAATCCGACAGACATGTGGGTCGTGTTGTGCCATAGGCTAGAGTATATCATTTGGTGGCATGGTACAACCCGCCATCCTCTTTGACATGTCACGGTATAGCCTGGCGCCCTTCTAACCTGGTCTGGAAAGGCCAACGATTTTCACCTTTATTCAAAACTATTAAATTAGACTGAAACTAGATTACCAGTGAGCTGATTTAATTGAACTAAAGATGGACTAATAAATAAATGAATGAACGATATAGGTTCTGATAACTGAAATTGAATTGAATTGAAACCAACTTCATTGAAAGTGAACTGAACTCAAATATGAAAAACTGAATTTAACTAAAATAAATTGAACTAAATTATTTAATTAAAATTAAATTAATGAATAATTGATATAACATATTGATATACGTGTTTTATGTTGTGTTTTTCCCTCATTTTCGGTTGATTCCTGTGATAAATAGTTAAATTTGTCGCTTCGTTTTGATTAAATATCGTCTTTCGAAGTTAAGTTATGTTTTGGATCGGTTTTAGCATCTTTAGTTGACTTTTAGAACCTTTTGCGGTTATTTTATACTCTTTCGGTTATTACGCGTGGTTTTTGGATTGTTTTATATGTTACAGGAGCGTAATAGGGAGTTATGAAGTCGCTAGAAGCTAAAACGAGTCAAAATGTACTTGTCTCGGGATGCGTGCCAAGTTACGAGAAGCTAAGAACAAGATTCGAAAAGATCGAGCGAAGAAATAATAAAAATCGTCAAAAGGTAGCTCGATTTCATAGATGCGGGCGCATAGGCCAAGGCGTCCCTGTTCTATGCGGGCGCAACATAAAATAGCAGCCTTAGAAGTCCCAAAATAGACGGGCTGCGGGCACAGGGAAGGAACCAGGTTTGGTCGCTGCGGGCGCAGGTTGCACGATTTGTGCTCCGCTGATTTCTTCCGTGCGGTTTTTGCTCGTGGGTTTATTTTAATTAAACGTAAATACTATATATACTTATTGTAAAGGGGGCACGACACTTAACTAGTTTTTATCATACTTTTAGACCTAGGAATCCAAAATTCACTATTCTCTCTAGAATTTTAGAATTAATTACTTTGTTCAACAATTCAAGCTTTCAATTAATGCAATTCAATCATTACTTTGGTAATTTCTTTCCTTATGCTTTTCAATTCCTTTAATTTCATGATTCTCCTTAGTTTCTTAGTTCTTAGTTTAGATTAATTAATTTGCTATTTTTGTTTCTTAATTTAGTTTTGTTAGTAGTTATTTTAGTTTTAATTCTAGTTTTAATTAGGTTTTTGTTCATGATCATGTGGTTTGATTTCAATTTTGTTTTTGTTCCCTTAATTATGAGTGAGTAGTCGTTTTCTCTAGGGTTAGGGGATCTATGATCATGGTTTGAATTTAATTTATGTTTTCTAATTAGTTCTTGGCTTCTAATTGAATTCCTATTATTGATTTCTAGTGATTGCAATTAAATTGTGGCCAGATTTAGTTGTAAGTTAGTTTATTGTTGAAATCGAGGCCGAGAGGTAAGATTACCACAATTACACCATTGAATAATAGGCAAAAACGAATTTATGCGAGCGAGAGCCGGTAAAGGATTTTTGAGGGAGTCTAAGTTCGAGAGAATTAGTGAGCCCTAGTTCAATGAATGCCAATGAATTGATTAGTGAGCGTTAATTGAGTTTGTTGATTGATCATAGTGAACCGATAGCCCTAGGTTTTCATTAATAGAGTTTAATCCATAATCTCCCGTCATTTCTCTAGTTTTATTCTTAGTATTCTTAGTTTTAGAAATCATTTACCGAAATTTCCACCAAGGCCACTTACACACTTTAGGCTTTTTAGAACTAGTAGAATTTAATAGCTTCCCTGAGGATTCGATCCCTACTTCCCTAGCTATATTAGTTAGAGTTGTTCGGTTATTTATGAGAAGTGTGCGATAGCCTGTTCACATAATAATTGAGTATAAGACTAAATTTCTAGGAAGCACAGGGTTGGCTTGCTTGGAGGAGATTCTGTCTCCAAAAGGTACAAGATAAGACTTGTAGCAAAAGGTTATAAGCAAAAGCATGGTGTTGATTTTGACGAAATATTTGCTCTTGTGGTTCGTTTAGATACTATGAGAATGATGATTTGACTAACAGCACATCATAAATGGAAGATATGCCAACCTGATATTAAGTCCGCATTTTTAAACAACATATTGGAAGAAGAAGTTTATGTAGAAAAATCAGAAGGTTTTATTGTGAGGGAACAGGAAGATAAAGTGCTTCATTTGAAAACGACACTTTATAGCTTAAAACAAGCACCTCGTGCATGGAATGCATGAACTAATGGTTATTTAATTACATAATAGTTTTACCAAATGCTCGTATTAAGGGCCTGTTTGCTTCAATTGAAAACAGATGAACTAAACTAAACTGAACTGAATGGAGCTGAATTGAAAGTTAAATTTTTTATGAAGGATTAATGAATAGAAAAATAAGAGAAGAGGTATTAGGTTGCATGCCAGTTTGGATTGACCCTGAACCGGAAAGTTCGTTGCATAAGAGGAGTCGTAGAAGGGAGTGGAGATCACGAAGAAGCATTCTTTCCGAACGAGCACTGGTTGATTTGACACAATTATTTGCTGAGTTGAACATTTCCGATAGTTCAGATAAAGAAGAAGAGATGTCAGGATCACAGTTCAACGAGAATAATCCACCACGGGATAATGCACCGCCGCCCCCACCACCACAAGCAAGGTCCTTACAAGACTATTCTCAGCCGAGTTCTGCAACAGTGGGAGGTGGATACCGAGTTCCTGATATAGAGGCCCTGAATTTCGAATTGAAGCCAGCTTTGGTGAACATGGTTGAAAGGAATCAGTTTGCAGGCACAATGAAAGAATATCCGAACTTACATTTGAATAACTTCATTCAGTACTGCAATACAATCAAGCAAGCTGGTGTATCTCAAGATTACATACGACGTACGATGTTTCCATTTTCATTAAAGGAGAAAGCTCAATCTTGGTTGAATGGTCTAAACATGGATACTATTAATAGTTGGGATGACTTGGCTCTTGCTTTTCAAAGGAAGTACTATCCTCCGGAGAGAACTGCACAACTTAGGAGTCAAATTACGAATTTTAACCAAGAAACAGATGAAACTCTTTATGATGCGTGGGAGAGATTTAAGGATTTATTGAGAATGTGCCCTCATCATGGACTTGAGAAGTGGTTTTTAGTGCAATCATTCTATAATGGCTTGGGTAATGAGAGTAGAACTTTGCTTGATTCTGCTGCTAGTGGTCGATTTATGAACCAAGAAGTCAATGTTGCTTATGATTTAATTGAGGAAATTGCCATTCATAATTCTCAATTTGGTAATCCTAGAGGACATGCTCAGAGAGGAGGAAAACATGTGATAGATGACAAATATGAGAGTTTGGCTTCACAAATCAATGCAATTCATGAGAAGCTAGACAAGATCAATACACCATCCTCCAATCCAATGACAGTAGCTGCAATGACTGCACATTCGGGAGCTACAGATGTCTTTTGTGATTTATGTGGTTCTTTTAGGCATAGTATGCAAGCATGTCATAGTTCTATGGAGCAAGTATGTGCATTTCAAGCTTACAAGAATAACCCATTTTCCAACACCTACAATCCTGGTTGGAAAGATCATCCATACTTCTCCTACAAGAATACTAGCAATGTGCAAAATCCGCAGCAGCAGCCACATTTTGTACCACAACAACAACAACAGATTCAACGGTTTGCTCCACCTCAACCACCGGGTTTCAGTAGAACCACCACCTCCAGCACCACTCCAAGCACCTCCACAGACATCTCGCAATGACATTGCAGAACTGAAGAACATGATGATGCAGATGCATAAAGCCATGGAAGCTATGCAGGCCCACAATCGACAATTGGAGACTCAACTAGCCCAAATTGCACAATCATCAGCTCAAAGGCAACAAGGCCAACTTCCTCCTCAACCTGCTCCATCAAATGCTTCATCAAGCAATCCACCTCGTGATCATTGCAATTCTATTGCAACAAGGAGCGGTACTTACTATGAAGGTACGAGAATGCCTGATGATGATGCTAACAAGGCTGTAGATGGAACAAAGAAGACTAGTTCGGTTGTTATTGAAGACCTTGAGGAAGTAGCTGCAGAAAAGGAGAATGAAGTGCCAAAGGAGAAGGAAGCATCAAAGAAGCAAGCTCTAGCTGCATATTCAGTTGCTGATACAATTCCTCCCTCAAAGGTACCGTTACCCTTTCCGAACAGGGTAACTAGGAGTAAGAACGATAATCACTTTCATAAATTCCTTGAAATAGTTAAAAATTTGCAAGTTACTGTGCCTTTCACTGATTTAATTACTCAAGTTCCTACTTATACTAAATTTTTGAAAGATATTTTAAGCAGGAAACGTGAGTTGAATGTAACAGAGACAGTTGCACTCACCGAGGAGTGCAGTGCGATCCTTCAAAATAAATCTCCTCCTAAGTTGAAGGATCCTGGCAGTTTTTCATTTGCATGCAATATAGGTCCTCTATTTATTGATAAGGCTCTATGTGATTTAGGAGCTAGTGTAAGTGTGATGTTCTTATCAATTTGTAAGAAGCTTGACATGGGAGAACTTAAATTTACTAATATTACTTTGCAGATGGCGGATAGAACTGTAAAATACCCTAAGGGTGTTTTAGAGTAGGAAAATTTTTTATTCTTGTTGACTTTGTTGTCCTTGATATTGATGAGGATACTCATATCCCCATCATTCTAGGTAGAACTTTCTTACATACTACAAGTGCCGTCATTGATGTTAAAAATGGAAGTTTAACTCTTTCTGCAGGGGATGACAAAGTGACATTCAATCTTAATATTGCAGTAAAAAAACCCATGATAGAGCAGTCGTGTTATAGGATCGATATTATTGGTGAAATTGTTTTGGATAACATGCCTCGATCCCTTACAAAGGACCCCCTAGAGGTCATTTTGTATTTAGATGCTAATGCAGGTGAAGGAGATTCGGAAATTGATGTTATAGGCCATGACTTGAACAGTGAGAAGATGACTTTAGAAGAGAGCCAAAGGTATCAATCACTGCCTCAACAATCATATGCCATCAAAGAGGTAACACAGCCCGAAATGAAAGCCCTTCCCCCTAATTTGAAATATGATTTTCTAGATAATGCCGAGATGTATCCAGTCATAGTTAGCTCTAAACTTACTGATAGTCAACTTGAAAAGTTGCTTGCTGTGCTTAAAACTCACAAAAAGGCTATTGGTTATACACTTGATGATCTAACTAGAATAAGTCCTGATTTTTGCATGCATAGAATTCATCTAGAAGAAGGCCATAAGCCTTGTATACAGGGACAAAGGAGACTTAACCCTAACATGCAGGAAGTGGTGAAGAAAGAGGTTCTCAAACTTCTTGATGCAGGTATCATTTATGTTGTGCCAGATTCTCAATGGGTAAGTCCAGTGCAGGTAGTCCCTAAGAAGGGGGGAACAACTGTTGTGCGAAATGATAAAAATGAACTTATCCCCACTAGGGTTGTTACAAGCTGACAAATGTGCATTGATTACTGGAAATTAAATGTTGCCACCAAAAAGGATCATTTCCCTCTCCCCTTTATTGGTCAAATGTTAGAAAGGCTAGCAACTAATAAATATTTTTTCTATCTAGATGGTTACTCTGGTTTCTTCCAAATACCTATCCATCCTGATGATCAATCTAAAACTACATTTACATGCCCCTATGGCACTTTTGCTTACCGTAGAATACCTTTTGGTCTATGTAATGCACCTGCTACCTTTCAAAGATGTATGATGGCTATATTTTCTGAGTTCATAGAGTCTAGCATGGAAGTCTTCATGGATGATTTTAGTGTCTATGGTACTGATTTTGATTCATGTTCGGTTAACCTAACTTAAGTGCTTAAAAGATGTGAACAGGTGAATTTGGTCCTCAATTGGGAGAAATGTCACTTTATGGTGACGGAAGGAATTGTCCTAGGACATCTAGTCTCTGAAAGAGGTATTGAAGTAGATAAAGCTAAAATCCAAGTTATTAAACAATTACCTCCACCAGTAAGTCTAAAAGGTGTTAGAAGCTTTCTAGGTCATGCAGGGTTTTACCGTAGATTCATCAAAGATTTTTCTAAAATTGCTAAACCCTTAACCCAACTACTATTAAAAGATGTTGAGTTTAAATTCACCGATGAATGCCTTGAATCTTTTAATTTGATCAAACAAGCACTAATCTCAGCACCAATCATTCAATCACCTGATTGGGAATTACCTTTTGAAATTATGTGTGATGCTAGTGACTATGCTGTAGGTGCCATGTTAGGTCGAAAGACAAGATTTTGCATGCTATCTACTATGCTAGTAAGACTTTAGATCCAGCTCAAATTTACTATGCCACAATTGAAAAAGAACTGCTTGCTATAGTGTATGCTCTTGTACACTTATTCAAAATACTAATACTAATTTATTTGCTAACTGTTTTGATAAATAAGCGAATTTATTAAAATCTATTTTCGATTTCAGTTTCGAGAGCCTTTGCTCTCTAAAATTTGCTACGCCCATTGGTTAATGAGGAGCTCATGGCTCTGGATATGAAAGCCTCGAAAAACGATTCGAGCATACTTTGATTGTCGTCTTACTCAGATTCAATCAAAGTGGGGGCTAACTGTAGACACCTAATTTAGTCCCCCTGTCCCGCGGCAAGACTCTATGATGATTGAAAAACTCATTTCTCTAGAAGATTGGATAATCGAGTATACTTGGGCATAAAAATAAATCTCGGATATTATAAAATTTCCATTCTTATTTAACGGACCTTTTATCCAATGCCTCTTTTATTATTTTAAATAAATAAATTAAATTAAATTAAACTAAAAAAAAAAGATCTTTCAAAAAAAAAAGCATAGCGCGCTTAATTTAGTCACGCTGACAGCTCAAAGTGACTAAGTTAGCAGCGCTACCCTAGTAGCGTTGTAGGGTTTCCTGCGCTACTAGGCCAGCGCGATTTGGCGTACCGCGCTAGCAGCCCAGCGCGATTAGGGTTCCCACGCTGTTATAAAAACCTTCATTTCTTTCATTTCTCAAAAAACTTTTTTTACTTATTCTCTCCCTCATACTTAATTAATCCGATTATTGCTTTTAAACAGACTTATTTTTTATAATAATTATTTATTATTTGTTTGCTATTTATTTTAAAAAAGTTGCTACAAATTTTGATAATATTAAAACAATAATTCGACTGTGCCCAAATTAACACTCGACGACTCCAATCTTCACACGAGAAGTGGTACTTTTCCTGATAGCCCTAAAAATCATGTTTATGGACTTTTAAGTTGTTGTTTCACTATTTATTTACTGCTTTATCACGTTATTATTGTTAAAGGACTTAAATTGATTGTTTGCAACGCTTAATCAAGATAATTCTTTCGGACAAATCTAATCATGTTAGGCTCCCTAAATCAATTTTAATAACGGTTTGAGTTAAATTAATTAGTTTTTTGTGTTATCACTAACAATTTAATGCTTTTTTTTTGTGAATTTTGTAAATTGATATTTTGTGTGATTCTAAATGTAATTTCTGTATGGTTAAGAGGAAACTAGTAATGGCCGCCTATGGGCTAACCCGACGCACTCCGTCATGTTAGTACCTTCGCCCCCGAGTCCAATCTTTGGTTCGCTCGATCACAACTTGGAGTCATCCCCATGGGATCGGAGAGGATTTCCGTGCAATTTAGACAAACGTCCCTTATTCGAGTCCCATTCGTATCTAATCTAAATACACGGTTTATGAGTTTAGTTCCTAAAACTCATTGGCGACTTCTTATTAGCATGTTTGGTATCGGCATTGAAGTTTCTCCCAAGCAAAATGATTTAAAATTGGGTTTAAAAGAAAAAAAGGAGCAGCGCTGGAAAGCTAACTACGCTACCTTTGTAGCGCTACAGAACTTCTCGCGCTGACATTGTAGCGCCACAGAACTTGTGACGTTGCAGGGTCAGCGTGGGAAATCTTGTTGCGCTACGTCTATAGCGTGGTACAAATTCCAGCGCTCCATTTCAGTTGAAAAAAAAAGGTCTAATTAATTCATTTCACCTTTCCTTAAGCCAATTTTTTAGGTCTAACTCGACCTACGGACGGCTTGGAAAAGGTGACCAAAAAATTTGGGACCCTAAAATCCGGGGCCCCTACAGTGGCGACTTCACTGGGGACTAAAAGAGGGTAAAACTTGAAAATTTTCTCTCAAATTATACACTTATTATATTTAGAACATTTGCATTTTTTTAGTCATATTGCATACATGTAACATACACTTGGCCTCGATGTGTTTGAAACATGCCTTAGGATTACCGTGATACTTCTACATTTCGGGGAGGAACTGTTGACTTGGTGGGGCCCATGGTCTCTAAGCAACCGAGCAAGATAGAACCTTATCCCAACTACATCAATTTCTAAGCCGCCCATGGTACTTAGATGGGAGAAACTTCATATCTAACGGTTATTATACCGCAAAGTGTTGGAGCACACTCCTTAGATGTAGGACCCTTTTGACTGACCATGACTGACCGTAGTTTGACTGCATTATTTAGTAATTATTTGCTTCCCTTTTGTTTTATAAAATTGCTTGTTTTGCTTTTTATATTTTGTGCATATGTAGATTTTCTGAGGTTTTCAAATCAATTTTAATCACAATATATTATTAGCTACCTAAATTAATTGATTACGTAAAATATTTTCCATAATTTTAAATTATATTCTTTGATATCATTTGATTGCTTGGAAGATTTTTATGCACCAATATATTTGATTTAGTTAATAAAATATTGCAAAAGATATTATTAATCAAATCCTTGATCTTCTTAGGATTTGATTAATAGAATCTTTGATTAAATAGAAACTAACTTATACACTTAACATTTATTAGAAAATTCAAATAATATTAACGATTTCAAAAATACTTTAACTTTTTGAGATTTTTAATATAATTCGAATCTTTTGGAAATTTACTAATTAATTCCTTTCATTTAGAATTTTATTAGTTTAATTCCAAATTTCTAATAAATCTAACTATCTCACTTTCCCTTGTATTATTTTTAAAAAATCAAACACTTAGAATAATTTTTTTTTAAAAATCAAAAAAAAAATCCATCAAGGTTAATTATGATATTTATATTTTTTATTAATTTTTTATTTTTCCTATGAGCTTCCCATCAATTAACCTTGATTGTTATAACTCTAATTGTTGAGTCTCGTTTCTTTTTTCTTCTATTTTTCTTCTATCTTTTTTTGTCTTCCCTCATCATCTCTTTGTAAGGATCCAATAATGATAATCTGAAAATTACTAATTGCTTGACAATGCACGATTTTGATCAATGTTTTTAATGACTCACATACAAATAACATCATCACCAATCTTTCAAAAGTTTGGTCTAATAATAGGCCCATTTAGGCCTAAATAACGTATATATGGGCAACATGGACATGAATCCAAACCCATTAAATACAAATTTAATGATAACTTAGCAAAAATCAATAGAAACTTGCAGCGTAACTAACTCTACAACGCTACACAAACAGCGCAACTCTTCTAATTGCGCTACACTGTTAGCGTCACAAGTTTAATAACGCTACCTTGCTAGCGCTACTTCTTTTGTCACGCTACAAAGCTAGTGCTAGAACTTTTTTTGCGCTAAAAAGTCATGTATTTGAATAGTTTTGATGAATATGTAGTATTTATTTGAAATTACTTATACACAATTAAATCATAATTAACCCCAACTAAAAGGGTTTTAAGTTATTTTAGAGCCCGTTATGGTTCAATAAGAACCCACTTTGGTTTTTTTTTCAACATTTTATCTATTAACACATACTGAATGGACACATTCTTGTAAGTGCAATCATTATAATATGAAATTGCAAGGGTTGCTACATATTATTGGCATACAAAATGATGAAAAAATGCCTAATGTAAACAAAAGAAAATTTGTTTGCTTTAGAAAGTGATAATATGTGCTATATTACTACTTTTTTCTAAACACTCCATCCCACCTTTGCATCAAACGCATCATTCTAAGTGTTTCAATTATGAGCCCATGGTTCAACCTACTCCTAAATGTTTGATTTAGAATCTATTGATCAATAGACCCAAGGTCTATAGTTTGGACTGAAATATAACGAAGTTTCAATCAATTATGGTCATTATTTAAAATTCTTCAAATGCAAGCTCAAGAAAATCCGAAGAACATTATTCAAGACGATGTAGACGCGTACATACAAGAAACATGATTTGGACCAAAACTAGAACTCCATTCACTTTCCTAGTTTAATTTCTCTCTTTTCTTTTCTCCTTCTTTCATGGTAGAGTTTGAGACTTTTGCTGCCAAGTATCATTTATGTACTAATTTCAACTATCAATAAAATAAAATTTATTTCATCTTCAAATTGTACACT
The DNA here is from genome assembly GCA_016808085.1 of Suaeda aralocaspica. Taxonomy (NCBI): domain Eukaryota; kingdom Viridiplantae; phylum Streptophyta; class Magnoliopsida; order Caryophyllales; family Amaranthaceae; genus Suaeda; species Suaeda aralocaspica. The sequence goes on from PYUH01000817.1 coordinate 131,944, forward strand.
CTCTCTCTACTCATCATCTTGCTTAAACAATTACAAGTGAATGAACTCATCAAGTTGAGTTAATCAACATGGCAATCAAGAACAAGTTAAAGCATAATTGGCATAATATAGACTACGTTGTTCATATCAAATGCACCCTCAATTTGACGCATCCACACCTTGAACAACTTACTCTATATTTTACATCCTTTAAATTAAATGTGTCAATTACTTAATTAAGTTATTAAAGCAAAGTGGTTCAAATAAGTTCTCTTTTGGGAAACAAACTTTACTTTATTAACCATAGACTCAGTCGTCACGAGCCTAAAAGTTTAATTGAGGCTCAATTTAAGTCTCAAAAATTGGGGGCTCACTCCAAGTCCACTTAGTGTTTATTTAAAGATGCAATACACCAACATAAGAGGCACCTTTGAAACCCTAAAAATGTCTCCCTTATCTTGAATAACCTATATTATGATCCACTTTCTTGGTAGCCCGTTTGCGCCTAAACACATAGCTTGTTTCTTTCAACCTACATCAAACTTAGCCTGGGGATGGGAATGCTACGAGGACATAAATTAAAAAGCAACTCCATAAAGCAAATATATAATGTTAAAGCAGCTCTGATTTTCAATTCAAACAAATGGAAATGCATGAAAAGTTGTCAACAAGTAAAATTTTAAATAATAGAGTTGCTCAAGTTTAAGAACAAGTTTGTAGCATAGTTTGGGTTAATTATGGGTATTTGAGCCTTCTTTTCCATTTCTTTCTTACACCCTAAGCTTAGCCACGATACAACCCTGAAAAAGCCCTCCTTGAGGTGTAACAAAATTGCAAAAAACTTGTGTCTTTACCTTTAACACATCAATAACTCAGAAGCAAGAGCTACGTAAGACCTTATTCCAACTCGAATTGGATACGTATGCAACCTTTCATAAGGTACGGTCTTAATAGTCCTACATCTTAAGGACATGTAACATGAGTAAAATTTTAAGGGCCCATGAAAAAAAAGGGCCTTTGAACACAAGACTCACATAAGGTCTTGGATACTGTTTTATTTTAGGACGCACAACCGTCCTTAAAAGAAAATTGCCTTAATGTCACATAAAGCAAGTCATGTTCTTCTACACATATCATCCTTCTTTCCTTTTTTCACACATACTCTTCTTCATCAAGCTTCTTTCCTTTCTCATGCTCATCATCATCAACTCTTGTAGTGTCATCTTTTAACTCAAACACTCACATACTTCCTTTACTCATTCCTTTTTATTCCGCAAAATCATCCAACTTCTTCATTTTCTCTTAAAGAATGAATTTTCATAGCTATCTTATGCCTATCCATGGCACCATGAAGCATCACTTTGACTCCATATCATCCTCTCATCACCAAAATCTTTCCTATCTCTTCTAGTTTTGGTCTTCATAAACTTGGCAACTCGTCTACTTCAAGCATTATCATATTCAACACTTCAAAACTTAAGCAAGCATTTATAATATTGATTTCTTATTTCTCTAAAGAGATTCACATTACTAATAGCCAATAGTTGAATTTGAAACAAACTTCTCAAACAAGACAATCACGAAAGTATAAGATGATGGCTCATAATCTAAGAACAAATGAGCAAGCTAAAATCATTCCCCTTTGAATCATAATCGTTGTCAAGCATATTATACAACAACTGTAATCAATTTTGGATCCTTAACTTCTACTATTCTTTCTTCCTCATTCTCCTCGTACAAAAAAATAATCATGTTTTTTTCAAAAAAAAAAAAAATCGATTTAGGGAAAGTTGAGACACCCCCATCCCTTGCTTCCTACTAACTCATGCTATGGCACCTCCGTGTTCATTTGTGCATATTTTTTGGTTGTTTTCCCCGTGCTTATTTGTAGCTAATTTGAGCATATAACTAACTTGTACATACTCTTCTAGCTAGCTTTGCATACATATTTGTGACCTTTCTTGTTGCTACAAGTCTCCATACTTACACCACCTTATACACCCTGGGGGCTACGTTCTTTTCAAAATTAGTTATGAAGCGACTTGCTTCAAAATCTCATTAAGCTTATGACATTTGCTTGTTTCCCCTTATGAAAAAAAAAAATGGAAGTTGTCTCACTTGAAACTTCATTTTGGCGATTATTTTTTGGGAGTATGTCGGATAACCCTCCACAAACTATTGCCATCCCCCCCTACTCGGACCCTCGGTCTCAAAATATAGCTCATTAGTTATATGTCAAAGGTAAAAGGCCCAAGGTCTAATCAATAATACAAGAACAATTAATGAAGTTAAACTTGAAAAGCTTTCACACACACAAAAAAAAGAGCTAGAAAATTAAAAAGGCGTAGCATCACAGACTTTGTAGCGCTAAATGAAGAGCGCCACAAAATTTTCAGCGCTCCATAGCGTAGCGCAACAAAGTTTGTCACGCTACAGCAGCAGCGCAACTAATTTTCTTGCGCTATGTTATTTGAGGTAAAATTAAGAGCATTTTTACTTTTATCATACCAAATGATGGGATAATTGATTTCTTATTCTTGGAGCACGTTGCATCATAAATATTAAGAGCATTTTCATTTTTGGTTATAAATTAAGAGCTCATTACTCTTATAATTAAAATAAATTAATCAAGAGCATTTTCACTTTTTGATTATTAATTAAGAGCCCATTACTCTTATAATAAACTAATCAAGAGCACTTCTCAATAGTTCATGGAGCATTATACTTCATTCTATAACATCATTTAGAGAATCATTTGCCAAAGCACTTTTGTTTAATAAAATAAAAGCATACTACTCTTACAATGCTTGGAGCATTCTTCAATAACCTGTTATAAAACAAACTTTTTTTTCATATGCTTGAACATTTGTATGACTACATTTAAATAAGTTATAACAAATAATTCTCTAAATCAACATGTAAGCACAAATTCATCTCATATTTCTCAAAATTATCTTAATTAAAGAATGTTTGAGATAGAAGCACTTACATTACAAAAGAAGAAGCACTTAAAGGAAAAAGCAGAGTAGCGCAAGACAATGTGCTACGCTTACACCTCAGCGTCACAAACCCAAACACGCTGCCTCAGTAGCGCGACTAACTCTACCACGCTACAACATGTAGCGCGACTAATTCTACAGCGCCATCACTCAAGCCCAGCAATGAAACCACGCCAATGTCCCTACACAACACTACCATGTATTATCAATTCAACATCAACTTTTATAATTTGAGCAACCTTTCAAACACAACAAATGAAGAAACGCTCACTTGGGAGCGTGATAGCAGCAACCGCGCTGAAGGTCTTAGCGCTGTTTCTACTGTCACGTTGACGCATCCGCGTGGTTGGCTTTGTGACGCTACAAGGCTAGCGCTCTTGACTGTGCTTTGTTGTATTTTCAAATGCTTTGACTTTGTTTTTGATGTTAATCCCTTTTCTCACTCCTTTATCCAAAATACTCAAAAGGAAAAATACATTGAGTTAAGGTTTGTGATTTTATGACAACGTCATTAGCTTTTGTCAACAATTCTAGTAAATAAGCGAATTTACTCCAAAAAAGTAATAATGAGCGAATTTATTACACTTTTTCAATAATTTCGGTAAATAAACGAATTTACTCAAAATAGTAATAAATGAGCGAATTTATTACATTTTTTTCAATAGTTTCGGTAAATAAGCGAATTTACTCAAAACGTAATAAATGGGCGAATTTATTACCTTTTCTTCAAATATTCTTAGTATATAAGCGAATTTACTAAAAATAGTAATAAATAAGCGAATTTATTACATTTTTCTATAATTTCGGTAAATAAGCGAGTTTACTCAAAAAACTAATAAATGAGCGAATTTATTACACTTTGTCAACAATTCTGGTAAATACTCGAATTTACTAAAAATAGTAATAAATAAGCGAATTTATTACATTTTCTTCAAACACTTTTTTAGTAAATAAGCGAATTTACAAAAATAGTAATAAATAAGCGAATTTATTATCTTTTCTTCAAACACCTCTTTAGTAAATAAGCGAATTTACTAAAATAGTAATAAATAAGCGAATTTATTACCCTTTTTTCAAACACTTCTTTGGTAAATAAGTGAATTTACTAAAATAGTAATAAATAAGCAAATTTATTACCTTTTCTTCAAATATGCTTAGTAAATAAACAAATTTACTAAAATAGTAATAAATAAGCGAATTTATTACCCTTTTGTGTTCAGATATTAGTAAATAAACGAATTTACTAAAATAGTAATAAATAAGCGAATTTATTACCCTTTTGTGTTCAGATATTTTAGTAAATAAGCGAATTTACTAGATTAGTAATAAATAGACTAATATATTACTTTTGCTTATAAAATTGAATTTACAATGTTTTAATAAATAAACGAATTTATTAAAACTCATTTTCTATATTTCGATTTCAAAGTAAGAAAGTCGATTAATTAGAAAATAACTATTCCAATTTTCGAAAACAAAAAGGTTTTTTATGTTCTGGAAGCCATTGCTTTCTAAAATCTTAATACACCCATTGGTTAATAAGGAGCCATCGGTTCCGAATATGGAAGTCTCGAAAAGCGATTCGAGCATACTTTGATTTTCGGCTTACTCAGACTCAATCAAAGTGGGGGCTAACTGTAGACATCTAATTTAGTCCCCGGTCCCGTGGTAAGACTCCATGATGAACAATAAAACCCACTTCTCTAATTATTGACTTAATTTTATATAAGCTCAATATTTGTTTAAAAAAAAAAAAAAAAAAAAAAAAAAAAAAAAAAACGAGTTTTAGCGTAGCGCGACTTGCAATCATGCTGACGCAGCACGTGACAAGAAACCAGCGCTAGCTGCGTAGCGTGACAGCTTGTGTCACGTTGGCTGGTCAGCGTTATTAAACTTGTAACGCTACCGGTGCGTAGCTGATAAAACCTGTCGCGCTACACTTTTTTCTCCCTCTAAAACGATCCTCTTAACTTTCTTGATTTTTTCTACCCACTCTCACACTTCCAAAACTGATTCTCTTATTCTCCTAAACCTACTTTCTCTCTCTTTTTTCTCCCTCTCTTACACTAAACTTTTCTCCATCAAATTATCTTTTTATTTTTCATTCTAATAGTAATAAATAAGCGAATTTATTACATTTTTTTTCAATATTTCAGTAAATAAGCGAATTTACTCAAAATAGTAATAAATAGCGAATTTATTACATTTTTTTCAATTATTTCAGTATATAACGAATTTAATCAAAATAGTAATAAATAGCGAATTTTACATTTTTATCAATAACCTCAGTAAATAAGCGAATTTACTCAAATAGTAATAAATAAACGAATTTATTGCATTTTTTTATAATGTAGTAAATAGCGATTTACTCAAATATAATAAATAAGTGAATTTATTACTTTTACAATAATTTCAGTAATAAGCGAATTTAGTCAAAATAGTATAATGAGTGAATTTATTACCTTATTTCCAGTCAAAGAAAACTTATTCAAATACTAATACTAATTTATTGGCTAAGTGTTTTGATAAATAAGCGAATTTATTAAATCTATTTTCGATTTCAGTTTCGAGAGCCTTTGCTCTCTAAAATTTGCTATGCCCATTGGTTAATGAGGAGCTCATGGCTCTGGATATGAAAGCCTCGAAAAACGATTCGAGCATACTTTGATTGTCGTCTTACTCAGATTCAATCAAAGTGGGGGCTAACTATAGACACCTAATTTAGTCCCCCTGTCCCGCGGCAGGACTCTATGATGATTAAAAAACTCATTTCTCTAGAAGATTGGATAATCGAGTATACTTGGGCATAAAAATAAATCTCGGATATTATAAAATTTCCATTCTTATTTAACGGACCTTTTATCCCAATGCCTCGTTTATTATTTTAAATAAATAAATTAAATTAAATTAAATTAAACTAAAAAAAAAGATCTTTCAAAAAAAAAACGTAGCGCGCTTAATTTAGTCACGCTGACAGCTCAGCGTGACTAAGTTAGCAGCGCTACCCTAGTAGCGTTGTAGGGTTTTCTGCGCTACTAGGCCAGCGCGATTCGGCGTACCGCGCTAGCAGCCCAGCGCGATTAGGGTTCCCACGCTGTTATAAAAACCTTCATTTCCTTCATTTCTCAAAAAACTTTTTTTACTTATTCTCTCCCTCATACTTAATTAATCCGATTATTGCTTTTAAACAACCTTATTTTTTATAATAATTATTTATTATTTATTTGCTATTTATTTTAAAAAAGTTGCTACAAATTTTGATAATATTAAAACAATAATTCGACTGTGCCCAAATTAACACTCGACGACTCCAATCTTCATACGGGAAGTGGTACGTTTCCTGAGAGCCCTAAAAATCATGTTTATGGACTTTTAAGTTGTTGTTTCACTATTTATTTACTGCTTTATCACGTTATTATTGTTAAAGGACTTAAATTGATTGTTTGCAACGCTTAATCAAGATAATTCTTTCGAACAAATCTAATCATGTTAAGCTCCCTAAATCAATTTTAATAACGGTTTGAGTTAAATTAATTAGTTTTTTGTGTTATCACTAACAATTTAATGCTTTTTTTGTGAATTTTGTAAATTGATATTTTGTGTGATTCTAAATGTAATTTCTGTATGGTTAAGAGGAAACTAGTAATGGCCGCCTATGGGCTAACCCGACGCACTCCGTCATGTTAGTACCTTCGCCCCCGAGTTCAATCTTTGGTTCGCTTGACCACAACTTGGAGTCATCCCCATTTGATCGGAGAGGATTTCCGTGCAATTTAGACAAACGTCCCTTATTCGAGTCCCATTCGTATCTAATCTAAATACACGGTTTATGAGTTTAGTTCCTAAAACTCATTGGCGACTTCTTATTAGCATGTTTGGTATCGGCATTGAAGTTTCTCCCAAGCAAAATGATTTAAAATTGGGTTTAAAAGAAAAAAAAGGAGCAGTGCTGGAAACCTAACTACGCTACCTATGTAGCGTTACAGAACTTCTCGCGCTGACATTGTAGCGTCACAAAACTTGTGACGATGCAGGGTCAGCGTGGGAAATCTTGTTGCGCTACGTCTGTAGCGTGGTACAAATTCCAGCGCTCCATTTCAGTTGAAAAAAAAGGTCTAATTAATTCGTTTCACCTTTCCTTAAGCCAATTTTTTAGGTCTAACTCGACCTACGGACGGCTTGGGAAAGGTGACCAAAAAATTTGGGACCCTAAAATCCAGGGCCCCTGCAGCTCTCAATAAATTTCGCTCTTATCTTAAAGGTTCGAAAATTATTATTTACACTGACCATGCAGCTTTAAAGTACTTACTTGGAAAGAAAGAAGCAAAACCGAGGCTTATTTGGTGGATTTTGCTCCTTCAGGAGCTTGATCTAGAAATCTGCGACAAGAAAGGTGCAGAGAATGTGGTTGCAGACCACCTATCTAGGATTCGATATGAAGATGGGGAGATTTCAACTCCTATTGATGACTCTTTTCCTGATGACCATCTTCTAGCTGTGATTTCTAACACTCCATGGTTTGCTGATTATGCTAATTATGTAGTTGGAGGAGTGTTACCTCCCGATCTTACTTATCAGCAACGGAAAAAGTTTTTACATGATGTTAGGCGTTATTTTTGGGATGACCCTAACTTGTTTCGTGAGTGTGCAGATGGCTTATATCGCAGGTGTGTACCAGATTGGGATGTCTATGGAGTTCTGCACTATTGCCACTCATCACCCTATGGAGGACATGCTGGGCCTGCCAAAACGATGTTTAAGGTATTGCAATCCGGTTTCTATTGGCCTACGATACTCAAGGATGCTAGAGAATTTGTCATGTCTTGTGATTCGTGCCAACGGACAGGTAATATCTCAAAAAGGCATGAAATGCCTCAAACAGGTATTTTAGAAGTTGAAATCTTCGATGTTTGGGGTATTGATTATATGGGTCCATTCCCTTCTTCTAACGGTAATCGTTTTATATTGGTCGTTGTGGATTATGTTTCCAAGTGGGTGGAAGCAATTGCTTCTCCACTTAGTGATGCTAAAGCCGTTTTAAGAATGTTTAAGCAGGTTATTTTTCCTAGGTTCGGAGTCCCTAGAGCTATCATCAATGATGGGGGAACGCACTTTCATGAGAAAAGGTTGGATAAGTTGCTAGAGAAATACGGTGTTTACCACAGGACGGGATTGGCATCTCACCCACAAACCAGTGATCATGTCGAGGTTTCAAACCGAGAAATCAATTCCATTCTAGAGAAGACGGTTGCGAAATCAAGAAAGGATTGGAGTAGCAAGCTTCATGATGCTTTATGGGCGTATTAAACAGCGTTTAAAACTCCAATTGGCACTTCCCCATATAAATTGGTTTATGGAAAAGATAGCCATCTTCCAATAGAACTTGAATACAAAGCTTATTGGGCAATCAAGGATTTAAACATGGATGCTAAGCTTGCGGGTGAAAAACGGTTGCTACAGTTGAATGAATTAGATGAATTTCGGCTACTAAGGTAAAACTTCCTTTTTACCCAATTTTTATGAAGTTTTATGAAGTTTTCATGAATTTTCAATTTTTGGGTATTTTTATTACGAATTTAATTTATCACTCTAAACTTGATTGTTGTTGTTCATGAGTGTTTAATAGCTATTTTTATGCTTCATTATCATGTTTGAAGTTGTCAATTATAAGTAATTGGAAGTTTTTGTGCTTTATTGTTGAATAAGATTTCCATGAAATTTTTGATGATTACTCATGAAGTTGTTGTTAATTAGGAGTGTTAACTAGTTAAATTCATGCTTAAAGTCTTTAGAATGCTTAAAATCATGCTTTGGATTACTTCATTGCTTACTTAGAATTCTAGCTTTGCTCATGAATTTTTACTAGCAACTTTCATATTGAACTTTATGCTTATAAAATGGTTAGTAGTTGCTACTTATCTTAACTAGTCATTCCTACTTGTTCTTAAAGTCTCATTGAAGTTGTTTGGATGTTTTAAAGGCATTAATTGTTCAATGGTTGGGTTCATCTAATGGTGGAAGTTGGTTTTTGGTGTTGCACTTGATGCTCTTTTATGAATATGAGCTTGGACATGTTGGTTTTGGAGGCATAGTATGCAAGTAATGCTTAAGTTTGAATGTTTTTGGTTGCACTCTTGACTTTAGTTGATTAGAACTTTGTAGTTCTCATTGGTTTAGTTGCATTTACGAACGGGTCATGCTAAAATTTCCACAAAATCTTGTTTGTAACTTTGATTGTATGATGACTACAATGCCTTGATTGTTTTCTTTTATCATGCTTTCACATCTCATTATTCTTTATGCTTTCATGATTGACATGATTTTGGTTTCGAGACTTGCTTTAATGGAATGCTAATNCTTGGTTTTGAGACTTGCTTTAATGGAATGCTAATTTCTGTCTTTCCTGCATATGTTTTGTAGGATCATGAGGAAATCAATTGGCAAACTACTTGGCGGAGGTCCCAAGAAGTCTCAGAAAACTGGGGCATCCTCTTCAACTTCCAAGGGAAAGCAGCCATCCTCCTCCAGAACACTACCTCAAAACCGTCAGGACAGGCAGAAACATCTTGATAACCTCTCCAAAAGAACAATCAGGTCCACACGGTTCTTTTACAAAGAAACATGTGACAAGCTTGGTATCACCGATAGGGGTGAAAGTTCGGTGTACGGTTTGGATTATAGCAAACTCCAAATCCAAACCATATTATTTCGGTTTATGAATTTCCACTCCAATCCAAACCAATCTAAATTTCACTCCAAACCAAACCAGACCAAACAAATTCGGTGTTTGGGTTTTGGATCCAAACCAAACCGAATTTCTAGTCATACTTAATTGTTTACCAGAAATCTAGAAAATTCGATCTTGTTGGTATAATGCCTTACTTTCAAACTAGTTCAAAATTTATGTTCCACAATAACAAATTAGAAACAAAGAGAAGTTAAATATTAGGGCTACTTGTAGTAGTTTACATCATTCTTTAAAATAACACCAAGTTAGTTAGTTTAAAATTTCAATAATACTAGATAAGTGTTGAATCAATTGATTGAAGATCGATGTGTTAAGGAGAGAAAGAAATGACGCAAAAGAACAAGGATTGTAGAACAAATAATAAAAAAGAATAGTGACTTTGAGGGATTGAGGTATTTAGCTAGAGAAAGCAAAAGAAGGAATGAAGAACGAAATTAAAAAAAGAAAGTACTACAAATGGCGAAAAATGAAGAACATAAGGAACATGAGATTTAAAGAGAGTTTAAAGATATTGAAATAGAGTCACTAACTCCATTTATATTTTTAGGGTTTTATTCATTTTTGGGCCTTAAGCCCTTGATATAGTTTAGGCTTTTATACGGTTTGGTGTACGGTTTGGAGTTCGGTTTCTATTTCTCCGCACCAACTCCAAACCGAACACCGAATTTTTAAAAAATTTCGCTCCAAACCGCACCAGAATTATAAAAAGACCGAACCATAATTTAAAAATGGTTTGGTGCGGTGTGGTTTTCGGTTTTAAACCGAATTAGTTTCACCCCTAATCACCGATCAAGTGATGAGAATGGCTTACCGGATTGGATGGGGAAACTAGATCAACGCCACTATGCCCGGTCCTGATGGAAAAACCCAGCAGGTCCCACACACATATCGGGAGCTCACCTTGGAGTTCCTATCCAGTTACCACTTCCATATTTCTCAGGAGACTCCTAGTGCTGAAAGAAAGACACAAATCAGCTTCACCATCTTCGGGCAGCACTATGAGATGGATGTTGATGAACTAAATGAGAGGTTTCTATGGAACCCCGAAAATGCAGTTTGGTCTACAGCTGAGCATGAGTGGGGACCGTATTTTGAGGGATCCTAGTGGGAGAGAATCACTGATGGCAGCTCCACCTTCACTTCTACCACCGCCAAAACATCGGAGGTACAACATCCCGCCCTTCGGTATTTCCTGAGGTTCGTGGTTTATTGCTTATTTTCTAGAGGAGAGTTAGGGCAAGTTTACCCTGATGAGATCAGACTATTATGGATGGTGACAGAGGGATCTGTCAGACAGCCTCTCCATTATAACTTCAGGTTCTTTCTAGCCCGCCGGTTTGCTGAAATTGTAGAGGGGATTACTAACACCGGCACTATCTATATCGGTGGCATGATTACATGGTTGGCCCACACTCTAGGTCATACTGAGCAGATCCACCAGCTATACCCGATCGAGGGAAACCCCTACCTTGACACGACTGCCCTGAGAGCTGCTAACTTCCTCAGACATTATCAGAGAGGGCACAGAGAGAGGTTTGTTTGGTGTGTTCGGGAAATTTCATGGTGCAACCTGCCTAATGCCTATGTTAGCCTCACCTACCAGGCTACCAGGAGCACCCAGACGGCCAGAACCCTTGGCGGATCCCACCTGACAACATCCCACTACAGGAGAGGGAAGATTTAGAGAAAAGGGTCGTGCAGATGGTCAACCTGATCCAGCAAGCAGGCGGCCAGGCCCAGCGTCCACCAGCTCCACCGCGACCTGAGCCACCACGACATAGCTATGCTGGTCACTCCTCCTCCACATTCGATATGACTCCCCTGATGAACCGATTTGATGATATGCATCTCTATAACCAGCAGCGATTCGACAGGATAGATCATTCACTTCGAGGACTCCGTTCTGATGTTGATTTGCTACAGAGAGTCCAGTGGAGGAGGAGCACACGAGCAATGTTGCAGCTGGGACGGTTCAGGGATTCCCGAACCATCCTAACTGGCCACCTACATACGATCCTAGCACTGAGCCCACCTCTTACCCCTATCAACCGTTCTATGACCAGTAATATCCTAGGTACTGGGGACCCAGCCAGTAGAGCTCGGCTTCACCTCCTTCCTCTGCTTAGCATCGCTATTTGTCCCGGGACGGGACAAAAAATTGGTTTGGGGGGAGGATCTATGTATTCCTTTTTGTACTTTTTTTTGCTTAGTTTTTTTCGTTTTTGCTTTGTTTTCTTTATTTTTTTCTTTTTCTTTTTCCTCTTATTTTTACCTTTTTCTTTGGAGATTGGTTTGTTTCTTTTCCTTTTCAGGATTTAATTCGAGCGGGATGTATTATTGATTCAGTACTTAGTTGGACTCTTGTTAGGAATTGATACCGGCTTGGTTAGATCATTCCAACTTCTTTTTTGTTTTGTTTTGTGTGCTTAGTTAGTTTCAACTGCTTTCTTAGTTTACTTTTATTGCTTTCTTAGGATGGTTGCATGGTTTGTACCATTAGTTAGGAATGGGAGTTTACATGTGACCAAAAAGATTGTACTGTTTTCTTAGGTTTAATTTTAGTGAGAATTAGCTTAATTGATTATTTGTGTCCCAGTTGAGTTTTATTGTTGGAATTGACTACTACTGTACCCCTGTGCTTATTTTGAAAACTTTATGACTCTTGACTGCGGATGGATCCACATGTGTGATTTGTTGGCTATGACTTGAATTTGATTGCTTGATTTCCTTTTATTGGTCAACTTTTCTCAACCTTGCTTGGGTCTTGGACTTTAACTGTGTTAACGGGAGGATTTGAGCCACCTTTGAATATAAATTCATTCACATTTTCCTTTCATGTGTGCTTAGTTCCTGGTGCAATTATGATCTTGGGTTTGACTTTGGATTCTAGTAACTCTAATTGTGGATTTTGTGTATGCTGCGCATGATAAAAGGCTCTCATTTCGTCCCTTGAGCTTCAGAATTTCATTTCCCACATTTAAATTTTCCCTTGATCCCATGTTTTGAGCTCTTATCCCTTTCATTTGTATTTTAGCCACATTACAAGCCTATTAGCCCTGTTACATAATGCATTATATGCCCAAACTTGGTTTGGGGGAGTTGAAGTAGTTGTGGTGTTGTTAAAATAAAGTTTTGAAGGGTGTTATGGAGGATTGATGGTGAAATAGTGGAAATGTTATTGATGAAAGTTAAATTATAAAGTTTCACATATAAGGCTCTTCATACCAATGTCTAGGTTGTTGTAGTTAATAAAAAAGTCATATTTTATTCATGGCCTAGTTATGTATGTGTGATGATTATGTTTATTGTTTATTGAATTTTAATCAAAAATAAATCATTAAGAGTCGTGAAATTATGCTTTATTATGCATGAAAAATAAAGTGAAAAAGAAAATTATGAAAGCATAATAAAGTTGAAAAAAAAAAGATGAAATAAAAAGGAAGAAGTTTAAAGTTTGTGAAATAGTGGTTGATGATTGAATTATGAGAAGTATGGTGTTGATGTGAAAAAACATAGAAAAGTTTGGTTTGAGTTGGTTGAATTGGATGATGGAGAATGTTGATGATTTTCCTCGATTTTATATGCCTATACCCCACATTCCACCACATTATCCTAGATTTTTATCCTACCCATCACCCTAGCCACGTTACAAGCTTATTAAAGTCCTTTTTGATCTTCGTGCACATGCTATGGTTATTGTGAAGTGAATCCTTTGTCAAGGTCGTAGAGTATTAATTGCATTTCGAGTCGACATTTAGGATGAGTGGATACCCTCAAACACTTGCATGAGGTGTGAGATGTGGGTTTCGGGTTCTTAAAATTGCATTTAAACACATTTTGCATTGCATTCCACATTTGGTTGGGAGGTGAGGGTTAGAGCTTCATTGTTATAAGCTCATCATTAATTGTGTGGAGTGACAACCCGTGAGCTACTCTAGTCATCGATTCATTAAACTTGCTTGGTTGGTTTTGTTTGACCCGCATTTAGGAAGGACGGTAATTGGGTGCTTGATTGGTTGGCTTTGATCCATGTGCCATCGGATGTTCTCTCGAGTTATGATGCTTATTTTGTGGAGTGTAGTCAATTTCGTTGTGTTTTAATTTGCTCGGGACGAGCAAAGGTTCGGTTTGGGGGAATTTGATATACGTGTTTTATGTTGTGTTTTTCCCTCATTTTCGGTTGATTCTTGTGCTAAATAGATAAGTTTGTGGCTTCATTTTGATTAAATATTGACTTTCGATGTTAAGTTATGTTTTGGATCGGTTTTAGCATCTTTAGTTGACTTTTAGAACCTTTTCCGGTTATTTTATACTCTTTCGGTTATTACGCGTGGTTTTCGGTTTGTTTTATATGTTACAGGAGCGTGATAGGGAGTTATGAAGTCGCTAGAAGCTAAAACGAGTCAAAATGTACTTATCTTGGGATGCGTGCCAAGTTACGAGAAGCTAAGAACAAGATTCGAAAAGATCGAGCGAAGAAATAATAAAAATCGTCAAAAGGTAGCTCGATTTCATAGATGCGGGCGCATAGGCCAAGGCGTCCCTGTTCTATGCGGGCGCAACATAAAACAGCAGCCTCAGAAGTCCCAAAAGACGAGCTGCGGGGACAGGGAAGGAACCAGGTTTGGTCGCTGCGGGTGCAGGTTGCACGATTTGTGCTCCGCTGTTTTCTTCCGTGCGGTTTTTGCTCGTGGGTTTATTTTAATTAAACCTAAATACTATATATACTTATTGTAAAGGGGGCACGACTCTTAACTAGTTTTTATCATACTTTTAGACCTAGAAATCCAAAATTCACTATTCTCTCTAGAATTTTAGAATTAATTACTTTGTTCAACAATTCAAGCTTTCAATTAATGCAATTCAATCATTATTTTGGTAATTTCTTTCCTTATGCTTTTCAATTCCTTTAATTTTTCATATTCTCCTTAGTTTCTTGTTCTTAGTTTAGATTAATTAATTTGCTATTTTTGTTTCTTAATTTAGTTTTGTTAGTAGTTATTTTAGTTTTAATTCTAGTTTTAATTAGGTTTTTGTTCATGATCATGTTGTTTGATTTCAATTTTTTTTTGTTCCCTAAATTATGAGTGAGTAGTCGTTTTCTCTAGGGTTAGGGGATCTATGATCATGGTTTGAATTTAATTTATGTTTTCTAATTAGTTCTTGGCTTCTAATTGAATTCCTATTATTGATTTCTAGTGATAGCAATTAAATTGTGGCCAGATTTAGTTGTAAGTTAGGTTATTGTTGAAATCGAGGCCGAGAGGTAAGATTACCACAATTAGACCACTGAATAATAGGCAAAAACGAATTTATGCGAGCGAGAGCCGGTAAAGGAGTTTTGAGGGAGTCTAAGTTCGAGAGAATTAGTGAGCCCTAGTTCAATGAATGCCAATGAATTGATTAGTGAGCGTTAATTGAGTTTGTTGATTGATCATAGTGAACCGATAGCCCTAGGTTTCCATTAATAGAGTTTAATNCTCATTAATAGAGTTTAATCCATAATCTCCCGTCATTTCTCTAGTTTTATTCTTAGTCTTCTTAGTTTTAGAAATCATTTGCCGAAATTTCCACCAAGGCCCCTTACGCACTTTAGGCTTTTTAGAACTAGTAGAATTTAATAGCTTCCCTGAGGTTTCGATCCCTACTTCCCTAGCGATATTAGTTAGAGTTGTTCGGTTATTTTTGAGAGGTGTGCGATAGCCTGTTCACATACTAATTGAGTATAAGACTAAATTTCTAGGAAGCACAGGGTTGGCTTGCTTGGAGGAGATTATGTCTCCAAAAGGTACAAGACAAGACTTGTAGCAAAAGGTTATAAGCAAAAACATGGTGTTGATTTTGACGAAATATTTGCTCCTGTGGCTCGTTTAGATACTATGAGAATGATGATTTGACTAACAGCACATCATAAATGGAAGATATGCCAGCCTGATATTAAGTCCGCATTTTTAAACAACATATTGGAAGAAGAAGTTTACGTAGAAAAATCAAAAGGTTTATTGTCAGGGAACAGGAAGATAAAGTGCTTCATTTGAAAACGACACTTTATAGCTTAAAACAAGCATGCATGAACTAATGGTTATTTGTTACATAATAGTTTTACCAAATGCTCGTATTAAGGGCCTGTTTGCTTCAACTGAAAACAGATGAACTAAACTAAATTGAACTGAATGAAGTTAAAATGAACTTAATGGAGCTGAATTGAAAGTTACATTTTTTATGAAGGATTAGTGAATAGAAAAATAAGAGAAGAGCTGAACTGAACTGAACGGAGCTGAACTAAACTGAAATGAACTGAACTGAACTGAACTGAACGAATTTTAAACTGCAGTAAACAGGCCCTAACATGCTGTGTACGTGAAGAAATATGGTGATAATATTCTTATAGTGAGTTTATATGTTGACGATTTACTATTTAGAGGGAACAACAAAAGCATATTCAAAGATTTCAAAACAACAATTTTCAAAGTATTTGAAATGACTAATTATGGACAAATGAATTTATATCTCGGAATAGAAGTACAACAGAGTGAAGATGATGGGTTATTCATTTCACAAAAGAAATAGACAAAACAGTTTATTGAAAAGTTTAAAATGGACTCATGCAAACCCATGAGTACTCCTGTTGCAACAGGGTTGAAGTTGACAAAAGATGGAGAAGGAAGACTGATTAATTCAACCCTATACAAAAGTCTTGTAGGAAGCCTGAGATACCCAACCATAACTAGGCCTGACATAGTATATGGGATTAAGCTTGTTAGTAGATATATGGAAACACCAAAAGAGTCACACTAGTGCACTACAAAGAGAATAGTTAGGTATATAAAAGGTACCATAGGCTATGAGATGTTTTACTCTTATGGAGATGAAGCAACATTATACAACTGTTCAGATAGAGAATGGATCAGAAATCAAGATGAAAGGAAAAGTTCAACTTGGTATGCTTTTACTTGGAGTTCATAAAAAAAAAAAAAAAAAAAAAAAAAAAAAAAAAAAAAAAAAAAGCTGTATATGGCATCGTTAAGTTGCAAAGCAAACTATATATAGCATCTTCGTCTAGAATATGTGAGAAGTAAGTTATGGTTGATGAACTTACTGAAAGAAATTGGTCATGTTTAAGAAAGACTAACTACGATCTATGTAGATAATATGTCAATAATAAAACTTGCTAAGAATCCAGCACAATAAGGGAGAAGCAAACATATTGATACTCAATTTCATTTCTTTTGAGAACAAGTTAAATAAGGAGCAACCACACTGAAGTATTGTAATATTGCAGAACAAGTTGCAGACATATTTACGAAACCCCTATCCTACTAAACCTTTGTGAAGTTAAAACTGAAGAGAGTTACTTGAAGTGAAAATTAAAGTTTCAGGGGGGGTGTTAAAAACAACAAACTTCATTTTTGGAAACTTTATTATTAGAATGTTTAGTTTACAATTTAATATAATAGGTGGTAACAAATTAGATTTAATAGCATTCTTTGATTGTTTAGCAAAGATTTAATACACTTCATGATTGTTTTTAAAAAAAATGATTATATATACTACTCATACCAATAAGATGCATTGTTTTTAGAGAGCTCATTTCCTAAGAAATTTCATAGTTACGTGTGCTTCGCTGAGAGCAACCTTAGAATGGGTGACCTCCTTGAAAGTTTCTCATTGTGCATATGAGTGAGGACAAAATGTACAAGAAGGACTTGTGTTGATCAGTAGGGATAATTGTTGGCACTTATTGTGCATTGGTGATTAATCTAGCTCCGTCAAGAGTATGGGGTATTACGAATGGTATTAGATGAGCAACTCTGCGACCACATATGGGTCATGGTTAATTAATCCAAGGTCAGTTGCCTAGCGAAAAGAGGATTCTGGAGATATATGTGTGGCTTATATCACGGGGCTACCCACCAATTGCCAAGCATATTAATGGGAGTTTCCAATATGTGATTCCAGACTGGATGTAATATTGGAGCTACTTAGGGGCTATTTGGTGTAATACTAGGGTTCCTAGAGTTCCAAGCGCAACGAATACGTTGCAGTTCTCAAGTGGGTGTATGTAACCCCTTATGATTGCTTTTAAAAAGGATTATATGTATAATTCATATCAACAAGATACACCTTTCTTTTAAGGAATGCATTTCCTAAGAAACTTCATACTTAAGCGTACTTGATTGAGAGCAATCTTAGGAAGGGTAGCATCCGGAGAAGTTTCTCAGGGTGTGCATGAGTAAGGACAAAATGTGTCGGAAGAACTTGTGTTGGTTAGTGGGGATAGTTGTTGGCCCCTGTTGAGCATTGGTGATTGTGTTAAAAATAGAATGTAAAATAAACTTATCTTTTGAAGCGTGAGTTAGAACAGAAATTACCGCGTCGTGTTGGACCAATGTCCTAAAAAACGATTATGTGTTACCTCGATGCAATAAAAACAATGCGGTAGACCTCCAAGATTTGCCAGCGCCGAAATCTATGTGCACTCACAAAATCCGATTAAAACTTAGATTACTGCTCAAACCCAAAACTAGAAAAGAAAGTGTTTATATTTTGTGAAGCAAACAGAAGATGTAATGTTTGTTGTGTGTTTTCAAAATTTTGAAGTGAGGTATTTATAGGAATAGAGAAGAGAGAGAGTCCAACGGGTTACAATTTAAGGTATTGAATATTAAAAAGAATCCAACGGGGTGGAATTAAAAGCATTGAATACAGATTTAATTACCAACAACTAAATATATAAATATATGACTGTTGGAAGAAATAACTCCCGGAAGTCCAACAGTCCAACATAATATTTCAAAACAATGAACGGATTTTCAATAAAAAGATAGAAGGCCCAACCCACACACCTACATCGCATTCCCAAGGCCAAGGCCAAGGTCCGTGCCCGATGTGCGCACGCCCCCTGTGAAGTGCTAAGCCCAATAACCCACCTAGCATTAAAGTTTTTAGGAGATAATAATATTATTATATATATAAACGCATGAGATCCTCATTTTCCTCTAATATGGAATATCACGACTTTCAATAAAAACTCTTCACATTATCTTATTTAATTTTCACACTTAGAATTTTCAACAGATTAATCTGGCTTCGTCAAGAGTCTAAGGTTTTACAAAAGAAACACATTATAAATATGTTGTTTTGTCTCATTGTTTAATAAGAAAGTAGTCGAAAAGGAAAATATAAGAAGTTTAAGTAACATACATAAGAATACACTTTTTATTATTAAAAAAAATAGTATTTTTTTGTTATCATGGACTGTAGCCTATATTCAATTATCCTTTGCATAATCACTAATGTCATTTGAGTTAACAATTCATAAATTATTATACCTCCTACAAATTACTGTAATTGAGTTAAAACAAACTGAACTATTTAAATATAATCAAAATTTAAGGTTTGAATAACTGAATTAAATTGAAGGCGCTACCTCCGACTATGCCTAAATGACTCTAAGGGTCTGTTTACTACAGCTGAAAACAGCTGAAATGAATTTAACTGAGCTGAACTGAACTGATTAGAGCTGAACTGAACTGAACTGAACTGAGCTGAACTGAATGTTTTTTTTATAAAGGATTAATGAGTAGCAAAATAAGAGAAGAACTGAACTAAACTGATTGAAATTGAACTGATTTTAAGCTGAATTAAACATGCCTAAGTCTCCAACACACCCAAAAAGAAAGCAACAAAAACTGAGGAGTAAAGAGAAGGGAGGAAAACAAGGAATCAAAGTGTTGTGAAAAAACTGTTAAAGAAAAAAAAGAAAGAAACACTGACATCTTTCAAAATGTTAAAACAAAGTACTCAATTGCTACTTAACTTTGAAGCCTGAAATTCAATCTCTTCAGACGTGCACGCACACACACTCACACACCTCTTTATCAAATGAACAAATCAAGAATTCCTTCATTTTTTAACTCTTACGCCATTATATTTATATTACTTATTATTGTTACCCTACTGCTCCGTACTATTATCTATTGTCTATTTGCTATTAATCATTATTAATTCAATCAATTAGCTCCAATTAAATAAAAACACAAGAAATGCTCCGTAGAAAATGGGCTGAAGCGGTCTACTTCTCTACCTGAGGCCAAATCTTCATTTTTTTAGTTTTTTTATTTTTTCTGTTTGGACAACGATAGGACTTATGGCTTATTACTCCAGTTTAAAATCAGTTCACTTCAACTTCAATCAATTCAGTTCATCTCATTTTTCTTGAAAATAATCATAATAAAAATTTTCAATTCAGCTTCAATCAACTACATTCAGTTTAATTGTTTTTGGCTGAAGTTAACATGCCTTAAGAACAAAATGGTTCAAATGTTTAACATTAATCTATATAAAAAAATAAGTGCATGACTACTACACTTATTTAATATAGAGTAAATTTTTATTTTATTGAATTTGACTTTATTAAACTTAAATTAAAGGGATGGAAACAAACTAAAGTAATTAGTGAAATATGAGTAACTATGGAGTACACCGAATTGATGTAATTGAATGAATATAAATAAATGATAATTTTCATATATTAATTCCAAAACAACTATGAAGTACTTCTTAGTGTTTTAAAAATCCAAATCGATTCAATATTAAATCCAAAACAACTACAAACCGTCTAAAAAAAAATCTAAAACGACTCATTCAATAGTGTCATTTTCACATAGTGCTGAATCTAAACACTTTTTTTATCTTTCATATTTTGAGGGATGGTGTTGAATCCTAACCTAGTCTAAAAAGCTTTGATACCACTTTGTTGATCAACTCTCATTACAGATTTTTCACAACTTCACATGTAACGCACTATTAAAGAACAATTTAAAGTACTTGAATCAAACGTTTGCAATCTCTTTTCATTGTGTCAACATCTCATTTGCAATTGTAGGCAATGCTGAAGCCCCAAACTCCCAAAGTCTTTAAGACCTATTTATTTCAGATTAAAATCAGTTCAGTTCAGTTTAGCTCTTCTTATCTTTCACTAATCATTAATCCTTAATAAAAAAAATTCAGTTTAGCTCAGCTCAACTCCAATCAGTTCAGTTGTTTGCAGTTGAAGTAAACAAGTCCTTAGTGTTGTGACTTGTGAATTTCCTACATTGTCCAAGGTAATAGAGAAATGTTCATTTTTGCTCTACCTAATGATCCCTTAATCAATAATGTTTAATGATTTACTTAATTTGTATAGAGAACTATAGCGATGGACATTACTCATTTTCAATTAATTCCGGTTTAATAGGTCGCGCATCATAAGTTGAGATAGAGAGATTGAAAAAGTATGGACTATCAAAAAAGGTTACTTCCTAAAATGAAAAATAGTCCTCTCTTTCATTACTTTGCACATTTTGAGTTTCTCACTTTCTCAAGAGCACACCAATTCCTAAATTATTCTAAATCAAGCATACCAAATTAAGTACTCCTCATGTTAAAGCCAAGATAGCAATAGCTTTCTATCAAAACAAAAAATAACAGATTCTACACAAGTAATAAAAAGGGCAATGACAGAGATGAAGGAAATTTTACCACAAACTTACAAAATTAGGTCTACTAAAAAGTCAAAACTCTTCCATATTTACTTGTGAAAACACACCTAATACACATGTTTTGGACTACATAACATTAATGTTGAGTACCAAAGATTAGAATTTTGCAAATATTAATTGATAGAAACCCAATTCAAGTAGTTGGGTCAAGGGTCAAAATCAAACACAATAATACACAAACATAGTTTATTAATGATCAATTCTCCAACTATAAATTACCTTTGGTCACACCTCCAAATATATACTATAGAAAATACTTGATCATATCATTCATATGCAAATTCAAAACTGATATTACCTCTTTTTCAAGATAAAAAAAAAGTACAGTAAAATCTTACACAAACCACACACCAATTAAAGAGAAGTAAATACTTTTTACCCTCCTAATTAAACTTCTAAACTCTAAACCCTTCTACTAATCTACTATACACAGTTTCAGACTTTTCAGGTCAGTAGTTGCTAGTAAAAGATAAGCAGTAAAAAAAAGTACTTAACCATCTAAAAAACGTCGATGGAGTACAAATTCCATCATCTCTGACTACAAATTAACCCCCAAAAAGATTTTTTAAAAAACAAAAAAAAAAACAATTTAGACACTCAAATGAAGGAAAGTGTCAGCTGCCCAGATCATTAGTGTGGCACAACTCTTTCCTAAGCTTTTGAGAGAAAAGCCTACAAGCGTCAATACTTAGATCAACTGCAGCTGCGAGCGCCACATAAGCTGCAGCATCCTCCGTGCACGACACGTGCTGCACACTAACCTCAACTGTCGGCTTACTACACTTCCCTTCCCCCTCAACACGAGCCGACATCACAAACCCTCTATACGCGCTGTAAGGCCACAACCCCATTCCGAAATCCCCACTCCCCCTCTCCCTTCTTGGACTATTCCCAGGGGATGAACTTGCCCTTTGATTCCCTCGGTTTGAACCACTCCCGTTACCATTACCATTACCATTACTACATTGACCGGAACCCAAATCAATTGTAAACTTGCCGCCTTTAGACGTATTAAGGGTACCTTCTGCCAACACAACCCCAGCACTCGAGCTCATATCAGGTATGAGCTCAAACCTATAACCAAGTCCATCATGAGACCCTCTTTCCCTCCACGCCTCAAGCCGTCCCCAAGGCTTCCAAGTCCCATCACCCGGCCTAAGTATAAGCCATGACCCTGGGTTGGACCTACTCACACGGTCCGACCCTGGTGACGCTACAAAGGGGGTCACCATAGATGCCGCTGCAACCGGTGAACCGGACAAATCATGAACCGTAACAGACCACCCTTTCCTCTCCTTCCCTGTCCTCTCCCTTTCGCTCCCGAATGTGCTCAACCACCCTCTTCCACTCCCCTGCTCCGATGATCTGTCATAATCAACAAAAATTCACACCAAAATCATCAATTATTGCTCCTACCAAACACTATGAACTACTAAAATTTAAAAATAAAAAAAAAATTACACACTACCAAATCAAATAATACTATTATCCCAACTAAATCAACTATAATACAGCTCATCAAATCATATTTGTACTAATATTAAAAACTTCCATTTCTTATCAAATTTTTAATCTTAAAACGGCAAATATTCAACTAATAAAATTATATGTTTATGTTTAGCTATTTTTCCTAATAAAAACAAACCCGATTACTATTTTAATCAACTTATAAAGTTATAGACATAAATAAAAATACAAAACAAACAAATTAATTACCATAAATAGTATAATTTTATTCAATAAAACAACATACCAAAACACAATACTTTATACGCAAAAGATATTTACTGTATTTAATTTCCTTTTTTTTTTTACTAAATAAATAATAATCGTAAAAAGGAAGGAGGGTAGAACAAAGAATATACCTAGAACGTTGATGAGCCGAAGTATTACTCTTGAAGCTAAAATTACAAGTAAAAACAGGTTGACGAATATGCCCTTGGATCTGAAAAACCTGTGGGCTACACTCGGGTTCACCATCAAACTGAAATACAAACCTCGGGTCCGGGTCAGCCCGAACATTCATATGAAACTCAGAGGATAACACTTCTTTAACATTACTATTATTATTATTATTATTATTATTATTATTATTATTATTATTATTGTTGTTGTTGTTTCCTTTTCCTACAGTAATCCAACCATTATGATAAACAACAGCCCTAGATTCAACCCCATTAAGATCCAACGGCACACAGACTTTGCCGAGTAATCTTCCACTGTTTTTCAGCCCACAGGAAGCACCTGTTCTACCAGTGAAGATTGATATTTTGAGGTTTAGTTTAGGGGAGAAGATTGATTTTGAAGCGAGTTTAGTGAGGTCATCTTTGCTGAGGTGGAAAGTAGCGGCGTATGGTTGTGGAGGGTCAGGGAATGGATGGTGTGGTGGAATGTAGGGGATTGTTGCCGTTTGTGGCGGGAAACCTTTTAGTTTGATTTTACAATAACATGGTGATGTTGTTGGGTGTATTACGGTGCGTGCTGGTTTCGCTGGCACCGGTACTTTTAATGCTAACTTTCCCACGCTAAGTCTTACGAATGGACATGGGTCCATTTCGGAGGTTTCTTACTTAATGATTAATGACAAGAATTAACAAATAAAATCGATCACATAACTTTGGTATTGGCAAAAGAGGAAAGGAAGGAGAAGGAGGAAGAGAAGGAAAAGAAAATTCTGTGGGTTTATGGAGGAATTATTTAAATTGTAATTAGAAAAAAAAAAAAAAAAGAATATAGTTGGAGAGTGGATGGAGAACAGCTGTAAACAGGTTGTCACTTGGTAGTAAACCCAAGTCTAGGGGTATCTGAGGGGGAGAATGCAAAAGGTGAGGGCCTCGAGGAAGTGGGGCCCTTTTTATTTTGGGGGGTATTTATGAGCCAACGAATGGGTGACACGTTGGATTGAGGGGAAATGAGTTGAGGAGGGAGGACAGGGGAGAGGAAGGTGGGGGTCCACTATAGGGTGACCCTTTAGCTGAACTAATTCATGGATGCTTGGGATTGGGATTGGGATTGGGATTGGGATTAAGTTGTGAGGGTCCACTGTAAGGGAGTGAATGTGAGCCGTTTAATTTGTGAGGTTGAAGTTTTGTGTGATCCTACGGTTGTGGATGGGGGTCAGTTTTTTTTTGGAAAGGAATAAAAAAGTGTATATATAAATTAATTCAGCCTTTCGCTTTCAAAATTAATACGCATTGTGGAGTGCGCCGTATCATTTTGGAGATAATTTCAATGGAAATGTCATTTGTCTCCCAAAATAGTTACCGTCATTCATATTTTGTGACCAAATAGACAACTTTGGTTAGTTGTTACATTTAATTTTTTTTTTTTGTATTTTCTAACACACAATTTATAAAATTCGTTCCCAAAAAAAAATAATAACTTATAAAATTACTATCTTGAATTTGATATAATAAAAAATTATATTTTCGGAAAATATACATCAAAGTGAATTAAATACTATCTCATATGACTATATTTTTCATTACGTATTAAACAACAAAATGAGTCTAACTTATACTATAAATAGTAGCAAAAACCTTAACGTAACAACTTAAAAAGATCGAGGGAGTATCTCATTTTCTCTCACCCTAATAGGGGTGTTCAATCGAATCGATCTGATCCGAGAAGCCTGACACTGAACTATTTTAGATATACTTAAATGTAATTTGAAACCATTTCGAAACAAGTCGGGATATCTGATTCAAAATATTCAAAAAAATGTCTGATCGGATAAATGATATCTGATGATTCAAAAATAACACAAAATTATTAAATTCAACGAAATAACCAAACCCGAAATACATGCAATCTGATATGAGAAAGTTATTTTTCATGCATTTTGGGTATTTTGAATATTCAATTCAACAATAAAAAATCGTGATCCATATCTGATTCAATAATCATTGGATACCCGATTCGGACTATTCGAAATGAAAAGGTTATAAAAGTTATCCGACTTTCTCAAATCAAATCGCTCGAATCGGCTTATTTTAAATAAGGGTGTGCATGAGTCCAATACTAGACTGAAATATGTTAGTCCGGATTCAATGAATTAAAATTAAAAATAAGTTCAAAAACATGACGTCCTAAGGACTAATGAGAGATGGGTAAATAAGAAACTCACCGGTTAGTGGAAATAGTATAGATTTTCGGTGGTTTCAATAAAAAGTATAGCCACTCTTCTCTTAAAACTCACAAAAATTAGAGCACCAAGTTTGGTTCTAATGGAAAATAATTTTCCTTAGTAAATTATAATTCTTGGGGAATGATTTGAGTTTTTGTTTCGCTTAGTAAGGTATAAATCCTTTGCCTAATTATTTTACAATTTTACATTTCTTTAGTTTATGGTAAAATATCAAAATTTTGAGGGGAAAAATCAATTTCCAATTTATTGTAAACATATTCTCTCAAATGGAAGGAAAACATTTTCCGTCACAAATTACAAAAAAAAAAAAAAAAAAAAAATTTTTTTTAAAAAA
>PYUH01000817.1:158551-216035 GCA_016808085.1 Suaeda aralocaspica
AAAAAAAAAAAAAAAAAAACATTTTCTTTCACAAGTGAAATAGAAAATTCAATATGTAAAATGCTTAAAATAAATAATTTTACATGCAACAAAAAAAAAAGGAAAACTTTCATAAAAATGACATTTTCAATGTAAAAAGATTTCCCATATAAAATTATTTTCAAGTGAAAATATTTTACACCCTATCACATAGAGCCTTAAAAAGTGTAAAATCTTTAAAAGCTTGAGGATGTTTTCTCTTAACAAGGAAAAATTCTCAATAAGTTTCAATCCAATCAATATCTATTCAGTCATTTCCATTTAAATCCACTATAATTAAATCCCGACTCATCTCATTCATTCTCTCTAATATAGACTATTCTAATCCAATCCAATCTCGTTTTATTCAATCTAATACAATCTAATCCAATCCATTCTGATCCAATAATTTTCAATCCAATTTCATCTTAATACGTACATTAAACATGCGCCAAATTACCTACGAGGGTGGATAAATTAATTCTCGTATCGTGTTGGTATTATTGTCAATTTCTTCCATTTTACGCTCTTTTAATCAATTAAATTCAGCCAAATAAGACCTAAAAATTATACTCCGTATAACATTGTGAGTAATCATTATCTCTTCAACATATTAGGTACTACGTATAATAAGTTGATATTTTTCCTTTCTCTGTTATATCAAATCATCACAACTAATATGTTACGAATTTATTATTTACAAAAAAATTTTATAGCCACATGACCTCCATATTATATTATGATGGTAAGTGATATAGAATATATTTCTAAAATTCATCAATCAGCTTAAATTTTTGGTTAAATTAATTCTCTAATATGTTTTTGGTTAAATTGGTTCTCTAATATGATATCAACGTAAGTGTAACACAAAGGTTAGAAGTTCAAATGCCATCCACCTCTCCTCTTTCTATATGGCACTATTAAGCTTAAAGTGTACCAACCCATGATGCATCCAGACTTCAAGCCAATAAACTGGGGCGTTATAGAGTATTAAAGTTGGTCCCGTTTTCTTCAATTTATTTTCATTACTTATTGAATAAGTTATGTTCAGATAATTTAAGATAATGTTAGATAAATATCAATAAGTTCGAATAGGTATCAATAAGTTCAAATGAGTACTAATAAGGTTATGTTCTCGACAACTTATTTTTGCTTATTTTGAACTTATTTTTGCTGATATAAACTTATTTTTGTTGAACTGAACTTATTTACTTATCTGAACTTATTTTTGCTGAACTGAACTTATTTTTTTTGCTGAAGTAGACTTAATTTTGCTGAAAACATTAACAATTAATTAAGGATTGAAATTAATTTTTGTTGAACTGAACTTTTTTTTGTTAATCTTAATTTATTTTTGCTAAAATAAACTTATTTTTGCTGAATTGAACTAATTTTTGCTAAAAATTAGTATAAATAAGAGGAGAACCGGGCCTAAGTATCAATAAGTAACAATTAGGGATGTCAACGAGCCGAGCCGAAAAGTAGCTTGTTTGAGCTAGGCTAATTAAGCTCGAGCCGAGCTCGAGCACAACCGAGCTTTCAAATGGTTGTTCGAGCTTGGCTCGTTTACATTTGTAGTGTTCGAGCTCAGCTCGATTAAGCTTGTTTATTGTTCGAGCTCGAGCTCAAATCAAGCCTATAAGTATACAAGGTTATGCAACGAGGCTTCTACATATTTTTTATTTAACTATTTGCAAAATGTAATCATTGATAAAAGTAAGAAGTTTAATGCAACATCAACTTATTCAAATAATTAAATATAGATGGAATAAAATAAAATATAATATAATTCATTCATATTTGTAATCAATAATTATATCACCTTAAGAAAAACCGTACTTTAATGAGCTACAAACAAGTTATGGACGAGTTGTTCGCGAACCTTAACTAGTTGAGTGATAAGTTGTTCGAGTACAACTCGTTTATTAATCGAGCTTGGAAATTTTGCTCATACTCGTTTATTTATACATTAACGATCTTTGACGAAGCTTTGCCCGAGCTTGTTAATGAGTTGTTCACGAGTGTATCGACTCATTAACATCCCTAGTAACAATAAGTACAAAACGAGTACAAATAAGTAGAGATAGGTGCGCACAACCGGGTACTTGGTCATTTACCTGGACCTGGTACTGGTTGGGTACCCAGATCTGAACCCGATCCCGGTTGTACCAGATATTGGATTACCCGGTTGTATTTTTTTTTTTTTTGCATAATTTTTTTTGGGGGTAAGATATTTTAAACATAATTTAATACTTTAATATTGTATTTCTTTTGAAAAAAAAAAAATTAAAAGTTCTAACATCAAATACAATATTACAAATTTGGGTTATATCACTTATATGTATAATTTCGGAAAATGTTTAAATTAGGCAAATAAATATTATAAGTAAAATACCGCTTGGAACCGGGTCCAGTACCGGGCACCCACCGCAAAGTGGGTCCGGTTTTGGGTACCCTGTACCGGTAGCTAGTGGTACAACCGGGTACTGGGCCCAAAAATGATTGGTACTAGTCCCGATCCCGATACTAACCAGATAGTTATTTAGGGACCCAGTACCGGACCCAGTTCAATCGGGACCGTGTATCTACCCACCGGGTTCAAACCAGGACCGGGTCCAATACCGAGTACCCAATTCCGATGCTCACCCCTACAAATAAGTACCAATGACTCAATGAGTAGTAATATCAATAAGCTCAAATAAGTATCAATTAAAGTATCAATAAGTTCAAATAAGTATCGATATGAATAAGTATCAATAAATTTACCAATAAGTTTCAATAAGGTTATGTTATCGTCAACTTTTTTTTGCTGGTTTGAATTTATTTTTGCTGAAATCATTAACAACTTATTAAGGATTGAAACTATTTTTTATTGAACTGAACTTATTTTTGCTAAAATATAAGTATGAATAAGACGAGGGAACATGACCTAAGTATCAATAAGTACCAATAAATTTCAATAAGTTTAGATAAGTTCAGATAAGTATCAATGAGTTATGATAAATTAAGATGAGTTAAAATAAGTAAAATTAAATTGAAGAGAACAGACTTGTTATTAGTGGAATTCAACCCTCGCTTGATACTATAGTAGTATTCTCTCTGTCCCCTTTGTTTGATATGTTTTGACTTGCACATATGTCATTGTACCTGTTTGACATTAATATCTTTTGTTTAATATATGCAAAAATTATAATAATTGTATATTAATAACGTATTCGTTGAAAAAAAATAAAAAAAATCCTATATGATTGAATTTATTTTATATATTGAAAGTAATTTAAATTTTTTTTTCTTATATTATGAATAGTGTTAAGATTTCAAACTATCAAACAAAAAGAAAAGAAGCTAGCGAGAATGATCACACTTCTTAAGTTTCAATTTTTTTTAACTTTTTAACCATTAGTTGGACGTTATATGCAAGTACAAACATGAAAATAGTAATGCAAAACTAACAAACGTCCCGGGAGTGTTGAATAAGCATGCTAAAAATGAAAATATAATTTTAAATAAGCATTAGGACAAGGTTATCCTCATGTTATTTTTACTTAAGTTCGGTAAAAATAAGTTAAGTTCACTTCATTAAAAATAAGTTAAGTTCAGCAAAAATCAGTTTAAATTCTTAATAAATTGCTAATGATTTCACAAAAAGTAAGTTCAGTTCACCAAAAATAAGTTTAAATTCTTAAGAAATTGCTAATGATTTCAGAAAAAATAAGTTCAGTTCAGCAAAAATAAATTCAAATAACTAAAAATAAGTTCAGTTCATCACAAATAAGGGTCTGTTTACTTCAGCTTAAAATCAGTTCAGTTCAGTTCAACTCTGCTCCATTCAGTTCAGCTCTTCTTTTATTTTGCTACTCATTAATCCCTCATAAAAAACTTTCAGTTCAGTTCAACTCAGTTCAGTTCATTTATATTCAGTTCAGTTCAACTCAATTCAGTTCATCTGTTTTCAGCTGAAGTAAACAGGCCCTAAATTCAGATTAGCAAAAATAAGTTCAATAAGCAAAAATAAATTGACAAAAATAAGACCTAATTACATCGTAAACATGCATAATTTTAACTTTAGTTCCTAAATAATTACCCTTTTAGAAAATTATTTAATGCTTATCAAACAATGCCTCGGGAGCCTTGGTTAGCATACTTAGCAACATGGAAATAGTAAGGGTCTGTTTACTTCAGCTTAAAATCAGTTCAATTCAATTCAGTTCTGTTCAGCTCAATTCAGTTCGGATTTGTTCAGTTCAACTCAGCTCAGCTCCGTTCAGTTCAATTCAATTCAACTCTTCTTTTATTTTGCTAATCATTAATCCATAGTAAAAACTTTCAGTTCAGCTCCAATAAATTCAGCTCAGCTATTTTCGGCTAAAGTAAACAAGCCCTTGGATCTATTTACTTCAACTTAAAATCAGTTCAGCTCCGTTCAGTTCCGTTCAATTCAATTCAACTCTTCTTTTATTTTGCTATTTATTATTTTTTGACCTAAAACTTTCAATTCAATTTAATTCAATTTCATTGTTTTCAGGCAAAGTAAAAAATCCCTCAATATTTTTCCGCAAATGAAATAAATGGATGGAGGCACGGTGAAACTAAGAAAACGGAAGAATGGAGCACCACACGTGGATGCACAGTATCGGAACTGCTGCCCGTGACCTGATCTGACTATTTAGAAAACATTTAAATAAAAAAAATTAAAAAAAGTGAGACAAGACAAAAATTTAAAGGCGACGATAACAGATTACTGAAGACTGAAGAAGGGCGAAATTTACAGTACGGAGTATAATATTTTTCATTAAAAAAATAAGGTAAATAAATTGAGAATATTGTTTAACAGTGAGGCTTCTTTTGACAGTTTTATTGTCCTAACTAATTTATACTTTGACCGACTACCACGTCATTCTCACCTCATGCTTGGTTAAATTAATGCTACTCCTTTTTTTTTTTTTTTTGGTTTTTCTATACTGTATCTATGAGGTATTGAGTTTTCTACGCTGTCTAAATTAAGACTTTTACGTGGCACTCCTAAGGTTCAATTAGTTACTATATTATAACCTTGTACTTAAAAAAATATTAAATGCCCATATATTATTTGTTGTATGAACCATAGTGCTTATAGTGAACTTTAATTGCAAGGAAAATTGTAAAAGTATGGGTCATAAACAGATGCGTAGGAGCCACCAAATTGATATTAAAATTGTAACATTTTTAACGAAAAGGTCATGACTTAGTCACTTAATTAACCGTAGGGGCACCATGTGAAAATTTTAATTTGAGAGGACACTACGTAGAAAACCCAATACCCCAAGAGTACCATGTAGAAAAACCTTTTTTTTGTTGTTGAATTTTTAACCAATAATAAATTATTCATGCAATAGTGCAGCACCTTGCGTTTTCAAGATTAAGAAACAACATACTACATATCCAAGAGGCCAAATTTTTTTAATCCTCTTTTCATAAAAGAGTGGAAAAAAACAGTCTCAAATGAAGTTGAAAAATTAAATCGCAATCAAAGTAAGGTTTAGTAAGCCTATTTAAGGACTTAAGTTTTTTGAGAAGTTAGACTAGATCACTTGTTAGACACTACTCTGATAAAATATTACGGATTCATATCAACTTTTCTTATTTTATTGAAAAATGATGTACATATTCCTTAAAGCTACATATAAGCAGTGGCGGAGCCACGTGTAGTTATCCTGGTGTACGTGCACCACCTTAAACCCCCCCCCCCCCGTCACAACGTTCCTTGCCTTCTTCCTTCTTTCAATTTGAAGGCCTTCCTTGATTTTCTCCCCCTCATCAACATATGCCATTGTATTTGTTGTCATATGAATTGGCAACGTAAAAAAAATAGCTTTGCAGTTGAAAATTTTAGTTGGCATACATCAAATATAACCATGCAATGTAACTAATCATGCTAAGTCATTGTAAACTCAAAAATTAGAATAATAACAACATCAATTAAAAGATTTATTATATATATATTTATATCTACATATCTTTATTTATTTATTTATTTTTTTGCACAATTAGCACTATATCCTAACAGAAACAAACTAACTGGTAAACAAACCCAAAACCTTAAAAACAACACCCCTCTCTCTCTCTCTCTCTCTCTCTCTCTCTCTCTCTCTCTCATCTCTCTCAAGTCTTAACTTTTGTAATTTGGTGACGACGATTGTCCATTGGTGCCTTGGTGGTTCGCCGATGACCACGAGAGGCCGGGCCGGGGGTCTTTTACTTTCTTCGTCTCCCATGTTCGCTATTGCTGATTTGCGGTGCCTGTGACCCCGTTGTGCTCGATTTTAAGACTTCGCGGCTCCGACTTCACCATGATTGTTGTATTGGTGTTCGCCTGTTCCTCACCTTCTCTGGACAAGCGGCGGCGCAATCTCAGTCAACCAATTCAAGTTATGTCATTCATCTTACTACGTTTAATTGTTTAGTGTTTACAGTTTAGTTTCAATTTTTGTTTAAATATTTAATTTTAGATTTTTGTTGTTTGATTAATTAATTAATTGTTTTTCAATTTTATTGTTGTTGTTTGATTAGATATTTAGATTAGTTTAATTAATTTCGGATTTGTTTACTTGTTTATTTAGATTAGTTATTTACTTTCTTCATTTCTTGCTTACTTGATTTTTTCAGATTTTTAGGTTAGTTGGGTTAGTTAAATTAGTCAGATTTTCTCATTTTTAGATTTAGAGTTTACTTGTTTTGTTGTGTAGATTAGTTAAATTAATTGATTAAAAATGAAAGTCAGAAATCAGAATAAGTATTTCAGATTTCAAAAATTGATATTCCAATACACTTGATGTTATTATTGTTTACTAGTTCAAATATAATTGAATTGAGTATTTATTTCATGTTTGATATACACTTTTACAAAATGATTAAGCGATTGTTTAATTACTTTTCTTGAGAGTGATTTGTTTCTCAATATCAAGACTCAAGATGAAAGAGATTATTAAATGATATCAAAACATGAAAACGCGTCGCGAACAATTGTAATAGTTTAGAGCACTATTTGTTTGTAACATGTATCTTAGTAGCAATTTCAGCTTATAAGATAGATTTTAAGTACTATTTTGTTTAATTTGATTATGAATTATCTTGTATTATTTGGTCTTAATGTATTTTTTAAAGAAATTTTTGGTATTGAAAGCAATTCGAAACTAGACCCGAATTTTTTAAAAAAATTAAAAAAAAAGAAACTATGATGAGTGATGGTGACCCACCATGTGGCAAATCCTAGCTCAGCTTTGGTTTGTTAAGAACTTTTCAAATTTGAGCCAAACCCTGAGCTTTACTTCACTACATTAATAATTATCCATAATATAAATGATGAAATGCTAATGGTCTTGCTACTCAACTCTAATATAGTTTTCTAATTGAAACAATTGATCTGTAATTACATTCAATTTAAGATTAGATTAGATATTTCAACCAAGGTACAATTAACAAACAATTTCCTTATAGAAATAGTGAAGGATATTAATTATTATTTTAATTAATGAGCTCAACAAACGAATCGAACACAAATGAGTTTAAGTTTGGCTTGTTAAAAACGAAAACGGGCAACATCAATAGAGCATGTATAGATAGCCTTGTTTGAGCTTGAGACTCACTTGTGGGCTCCATACATCTTCAGATAAGACTCACAATTTTTTTTCCCATTAAAGTGTTGAAGCGTGAGTGAAAAACAAGACTCAACTTAAGACTTGGGAAGAGCGAGGATCATATTAAAAACAATAGTACACACATATATATATATATGTGTGTGTATATATGTTGATGAGTCTTAGATGAATTTTATGGGTAAAGAAATAAAAGTAGTTGAGTGTTCAAAAGTCTTAGCAACATTGAGAAACATATATACCAAAATATTAAATGTTATAAGAAAGCTGATGAGACATATTTGTAGGCCTATAAACTAGATTGATCTCATCTCTTTCTCCGGTATGGAATAACTCACTAGTGTAAACACATGGGGTTTAACACTCCCCCTCACTAGTGATCAGTGTCCTTAGATTTAGAGCACACCAGAAGGCGTAATGAGCATCCAACAAAGACCCTTAACTAGTGACTTGCAATTAACAAATACCCACTTTAGATGAGACCCACAACTTGAGCTCTAATACCATGTTAAATTTCATGTTAAGATAAATCGACCCGAGTAACCCAACAAGAAGGAGGAGAGTCAAACCGGTCCATAAGCCCAAGGAACTTCCATCCCAAAACCAATTGGCAATAGGAGGAGTAACTCCTAGGCCTATAAACTAGTTTGATCTCTTCGCTTTCTCCGTTATGGGACAACGCACTAGTGTAACTTACATGGAGTTCTACAAGCCCGACCCGCAGTATAAGGCAGTAATGTTGTTTGATATAAAAAAATTTGCTAAAATGTAAAATTAAGTTTTCAGCTGTTGCAACTAATTTGTAACAACCATTTTTTACTATGTTATATCTAATGCATGATAGAGATAGCATAATATATTATAGTGATAAATAATTAAATTCTACCTAACTTAATTTATTTATGTGAATAGTACTCTACATAAAACAATGCATGATTGAGTTAGCATTTACATGAACAAAATTAAAATACTTATATTCAAGTTTTGTGTAGTTAATTTATAAGATGGGGGAGCGCATAGACTAAAGGCATGTTACTTCATCTTAAAAGCAGTTTAGTACAGCTCAATTCAAACAGTTCAGTTCAGTCTAGCTCTTCTTTGAAAACCATAACAAAAACTTTCAGTTCAGCTCCAATCAGTTTAGTTCAATTCAATTTAATTCAGTTGTTTTCAACTGAAGTAAACAGGCACTAATCCTATTATTGTCATATAACTTTTGGATAGATCCTCGCTTGTGCTTTATTTGTTAGATGTCATATTTCCTACTTTCCACTGCTTTTGTTAAACACATATTTTGGACTATTTTCTGTTCACTTTAACACAATTTTGATAAATATATATTTCAGTTCAAATAAATTTAGTTCAAAACAATGCCACTAATGACGAGCAATTCCTAGTCACAACTCACAAGTTTGTTTCATAGTGATTAAGAATAGATGACCTTCCATAATTAACTTGTTTACCGGAGCTTTGCATTATAATACTTGATCTCTTGGCATTTGCCTATCTAATCAATCAATAACAAAGTTAAAGTCGTCACAAAAATAATAAGAAGTGGTTGTTACAAATTAAGAGGGCTTTGACCCGCCATTTAGATTCGGATATGCATGCATATAATATGGGCATGCAGCAATGAAACATAAATTATTCTTTTCACTTGAATTGACGTCATGACTCACGATAAGTAGTTGGAGCTTAAAAAAAAAATCTGTTTGATTAAAATATTGAAAGTAAAAATAAAGGATAAAGAAATCATCAAACTATACATAATTCAAACATGCATTAGTATAACCTCTTTAATAAAGGAAAAGCTGGATTAGTACTACATAATAATTCATTAATCCACAAATATATATATACTAATTGAAATTGGATTGCACGATTGATTTGATTGTGTTTGCTTTTTTTATTTTTTATTATTGTGTTACCAAATTGCTTTTAATCAATGTGTTAGCATGTTAGGTTTCATGAATTTTGACTTAAATGGTTGAAGAAACCTTTGATTGGTATTGCCGTATTGGCTAGTTAATTGTTACGAGGGCCCTATATTGCTAAGCAATTATTATTATTATTATTATTATTATTATTATTATTATTACTATTATTATTATTATTGTTGTTGTTGTTATATACAATTGTTGTTAGAAATTATTGTGCTTTCATACAAGGATTACAGAGATGAACAACAAACTGAACATTATAAAACTTCGAGATGTATAATCACTTTTCAAAAAGCATATTTCGATACTATAGAAAGCACGGGTTCATAAAAATTGCCTTTTTGATACAACGAAGAACAACAACAATCATGCTTTCGATCTATGATTGACGTTCAATCAAAATCAGAATTTTATTTGTTGTCATGATGAACTTTTGAGAGAAAATCTCTGAAAACTTTGATGTGCATATATAAAAAAGCTGAGAAGTTAGATTCTCATACTACTACAGGATATATATATGTATATAGAAGCCAAAAGGCACCAAAGGAAATCAACAAACCAATTAAACATTAGCAAATTAAACCGCCACTGTAACACCCCGGACTCCTGACGGAGCCGGATTAATCACCAATGTATAACAAGGGACAACAAGTATTCTCATGAACCAACACAAGTCCTTCCGGCGCATTTTGTCCTCACTCATGCACACCCTAAGCTAAGCCAAGCACACTTAACGATGAAGTTTTGATGTATCTAATATTTATATTATTTTTCTCCCTAATCCCTAATGATTTATGGACTAACAGGGCTCATTTGAGCCAATTTTTATGCATATTTTACCTCCGACCCCGATTAATTTTTAGCTCTAGCGTGGCTCTTTTGAGCCATTTCTACTAACTTTTGCTATTTCGAGTGCTTGTTGTGTTCTTTATAAGATTTTACAGGAATCGATGATTTATCGTTGTTTTTCGAACCTTTTGAAGCATTCGAAGAGTTAGTCAGGAGTTTGAAGTCGTTCGGAAAGCATTACTAAGGACTAGGAGTATTAAAGAAACATTTAAAGAAGTAATTAGAAGAAAACGAGCAAAGAAATCAAGAAACGAAGCAAGCGCCTAAGCGCTCGGGTCGAAGCAGCTCGCCCAGGTAAGGGTGTTTCGCCCGGAGGGTCCGAGCGGGCTGCTCCGGAGGCCTTTTTCACACGTTTTCTTCTTGTTTTGGGCTTTAGTATATAAGTCTTTTTACTCCTAAACCTATGTACAAAATTCATATCATAAATTCTAATTTTTATCCCGAGTTTTCTCTCTTTAAGTTGTGAACAATATTCAATCATTCAATTCAATTCAATCGAGGTTTTATTCAATTCCCTTTTAATTATGTTTTTAGTTTATGTTTTTGTTCTAGTTTATGCTTTTAATTCTTAGTTTAGTTTTAGTTTATGTTATTAGTTTTTGTGCCCTAGTTTCATGTTCTAAATTCAGTTTACTAATTATTGTTAATTTATTAATTTTGATTATGTTTATAGTTTTGTTTTCCTTTATTGATTTAGTTTTTTTAAACTCAATCATGAATGAGTAGTTTCCTTTCTAGGGCTAGGGGATCTAAAGATCGTATCTGATGTTTTGTTCTTAATTGTTTAGTTTGATTGTTGATGTTCTTGAATTCCTGTTGTCAATTAATATTGCTTTCAGTTAAATACTGGCCAGGTTTAATTGTTAGTCTGATATTGTCGAAATCGATACAGAGAGGTAAGATTATCACAATTAGATCATAGGGACAATAGGCAAAACGAGTCTAAGTGAGCGAAAGCCATTAGAGGAGTTTTGAAGGAGACTAGATTCGAGAGAATTAGTGAACCTTAGTTCAGGAAGTCAATAATCGGTTAATTAATTGTGATGCAATTCATTGGTTGATCTATAGTGAACCGACGTCCTAGGCTTAGTTATAGAGTTATTTATTGTGTTTAATTCCGTTCTTGGTAGTAGTTAACTTTTTAGTCAAAACCCAAAACTCAAAGGCCCTCTATGGTGAAATAACTTTTTAGAATTAGTAGAGTTACTTGCTTCCATGTGGATATGATCCCTACTTCCCTGTCTACATAGTTAGAGTAGTAGGTTATTTTTGATAGGTATATGACTGTCCCTACCAATTAAAAGCCATACAAAGGCTTACAATAGTACTCATACCATTAAAAATCATAGAGCAAGTCATAGAGATTCTTTAGATAAAGAAGAAAAGAAGAAAGAGTTTAGATGATTTCAGTAGTGGGGTAGAATTACGAGCACTAATCATAAGTTAATGGGCAACATGAGGTGAAATACTAAAGTGTAAAATGTTAGGTATAATAAGGGTGGTTTTGTCATTTCATTTAAAAAAACTTACTAAAATTGGAAAGTGTTGCAATTATTATGGAGCAGAGGAAGTATGTATATATCGGTTTGGACTGGATTAGACTTTTAGAGTCCAATAGAGTGAGTCCAAGTTCAGTAAAAAAAAATTGGATTTCGAAATTTGAGTTTGTGTCCAATTCGATCACCCAAAAAATCCGATCCAGTCCAACAAATTGGACTGGACTTGACTTTAGACTTTTCAAAATCCATTTACACTCCTACTTTAACTTGCAATTGATCCATTCTATAGGACTTTGGGCTTTGTATTGTTTGGCCTTTGGGCCATTGTATTGAATTTGGCTCTTTAGCTCATAATGAACATGTGGTAGAGTGACACATGGCCATCTCTATTAGACTATGTAGTCTTTTGACTAAATATAACATGACAATTTGCCTAAAGGATGAGACACGTGGTCCTTTGTGCAATTAACAAGTGGCATGACATGGTGTGCCACATCAATAGTTAAAATAAAATTACTCGAGTTACTTGAATGAACAACTAATTAATGAGATTATTTTTTCTTCTTCCAAAAACAGATAATATTACTCCTATAGAGTGGATCAATTGCAAGTTAGATCGCTTTCTTTGATTATTGTACGAGTCTTCTATTGATTATTTGTGATACAGAGTATTAGATTTTCTTAGAATATTAATTATTTTACTTAAAAATTAGGATTTAGTTATTGTTTTTGGTTTTATATATTTAATTGGTAATCCGAATGAGCATGGTATTGTATGCCTATAATTAAGTAGTTTTAACTTCTTCAACACAATCATACTTTTGACTTTTGAGTTATAAAAATAGTGAGCATCATATGCTTAAGGTTTAGCGTTGATCCGAACAACTTTGGTCGATTAAAGCTTGATCTTGTTAGTTGCTATTAATATGAGGACCTTAATTTCTGATAGAGTTAAGTTAGTTATGTAGGAATTTAGGTACTACAAGCAGAATTTCATGTATCAAATACAGTGACACCTAAAAAAGAATCAACATGCATAACGATTAAAGGATCACATAATAGTTTAGTTAATACCTTTGAAGAGTGAATTCCACGAAAGCTAGT
The DNA here is from genome assembly GCA_016808085.1 of Suaeda aralocaspica. Classification (NCBI taxonomy): domain Eukaryota; kingdom Viridiplantae; phylum Streptophyta; class Magnoliopsida; order Caryophyllales; family Amaranthaceae; genus Suaeda; species Suaeda aralocaspica. The sequence continues at coordinate 171,596 of PYUH01000817.1, forward strand.
ACATGAACACAGGAGATTAAAGCCCTCAAATACTGCTCCTCTATTCAGTCCACGGGTACAAATTGATCTACCACATATGCTAGTTGGAACAAGAAGTCAAACAAACCTCACGTACAAAAGGAATAAGGAGAAGAGAAAATGTTAATATGATTTTGTATTAGGATATTAGTTTTAGAGAAAACTGATAAAACTCCTAATTCTCATTATTTGTAATCATATTATAATAATTAGGTTATATATGCCCTTAAAATCTTCTCTTTTCCTATTGGCCGATTTTATGACCTAAACCCACAATGAACTTTTGTCCATAATTAATTTATATCACTTCGTGTGATTTTATAGGATCAATTCAATTGAGTTTCGGGTTGACTTTTCTAGTCCAAAAGTCATTAGTACATACTGTCTAGCAACGGTATAATAACGATCCAATCAAATGAACTGATTATCTCCATAATTCGACCTATATCATATTCAGTAATTGCACATCTAACGAAGATACAATTCCTTCAAGTTATCCATATGTATGAATAAAGATTCCTCTTATAAATAAGAGTGGTCACACGCGATGTGGCCGACTGGCCGGCTATACACCAAACCTGGTTGAACTAAATATATTATCTATAAAATATGTTCACTAACAAAGCTATAAAAAACACGTGGTTCAGATAGATAGAAATAATAATGTGTGCAGTGAATGAAAGCCATTATTCACATGAAAAAGAAAGTGTGGCTACTGGGCACAAACTATATTATACATTGAAAGAGAATGATATGATTCAAGCCAGCTCTTGACAATTTGTAAGAAAAAAACAAATGTGAATGGCGAAATTTACATGAAGCATCAATAATAATTCAACATTATCGTCTACTTTAAGATTAAAATCAAACGTGAAATGAGTAGTGGCAAAAAATAGGAGGACAATTGATAATCCTTAATTTCATACCTTCTGGTTAGTTTCATATAAATGTCTAAATTACTATCACTTGTAGATCCACACTCGAAAACATTATTAAAAATAATTAGTACATATGATGAGAAATCATATTATGTCTGTTGTTATTATGAATTTTATGGTGTTTGCTAACTCTCTTCCGAATTCCTTAAAGCAACGCCATACGTTGTGTCATGATCATGAGAAGTTAGCTCTGCTTCAGTTAAAGCATAACTTTCTTATCGATTGTTCAGTTTCTAGGTCTTATTTTGCACGTCCAAATTAAAGGTACTAGTAGTAGTGTTGACTTCTCTAACATCCCTCTCGCTCCCTTAAGAGTTGCAAATGTTTTTCGGTTGCCAAACCTTGAAAAAGTCTCATTGATGTCCAACAGTGATTTGCAAGGATATCTTCCTGAGTTTCCACTAAATAGTCCTATCAAAATATTAAACATTTATTCAACTTTGCATTTTCCAATTTCAGTGGATGGATTCCATCTTCACTAGGGAACCTGATTTTCGATCTAGACTTAGAAACATGAATATTGGAGGTAAGTTTCCATCCGCTGTCGCAAACCTTACAAGAAGACGTACTTCAATTGTTGGACCTCCCATTAAACCAACTGACAGGTCCCTTACCAGATGGATTCGCTTAGAATTGTGGGGAAATGATCATTTGAAAGATTCGCTTATTAATCTTGAGACTCTATCCTTAAGTTCTAATGGCTCATCAATTGCCATGTTTGACCCATTACTAAAACTTCCTTTATCTTACCAACCTACAAATAAGTAGTTTTCTCATAATGCATGCAACCAATTCCTCTGTTCGTTGCAAAGTTTGGTATCCAGACTGTTTCGCTTCCTTCCATAACTTGGAGGATTACCAATTTCAAATCACCGTCACCCATAAAGGCAACGAAAGATTATTCACAAAGATATTAAATGTGTTTCGGGTGATTGATTTTTCAAGTAATTAACAACTTCACGGGGGAAATTCCAAATATTCTCGGTCCCATCATCACTTGCAATTATGAAAAACCTTGAGGTAATTACACCTTTCTGTACCCTAGATAAAATACCTCAGCAGTTGATTGAGCTAAATTTTCTAGAGCCCATCACAATCAACTTAGAGGGTCAATACTTCAAGGAGGGCAATTCAACACTTTCGACAATGATGGAAACTTGGAGCACCATTATTGTCTAAGAAGTGTCAAAAAACCTACTTTCCATCACAAATATCGTCAATGATGAAACGAAAGAAGGTTCCGCCAGAGATGATTGATTGGTTAGCTAGTTAGAATATTGGGTTCTTTGAGCGGGTGTATTGTAGGCTTCATCTTGGGAAAAGTTTACATAACTGATAGACATCATGCTTGCTTGGTTCATGGAGACTTTTGGAAGGAAGAAAAGGTTGAAACCAAAAACAAGGGGAAGGAGTTAAATGCCAGGTAGTCTGCTAAATGTATGAATAATTGAACTATATATTCTGTCTTTCTCTTCTTAAATGTATCAATTATACATTCTTTTTTTTATCGGTTCAACTACAATTTTTAAAGGGTGTATGTTTTGAATTTTTGCATAGGTTCTCTTCTTAATTTAAGCTCAAATAAGCCCTGTTTGTTCAACCCATGATCAAAAAAGCTCATATACATTATTAGAATATGCCTATATTTTCTCAAACAGACATGCCCTAATAATGTGCAAATATACAAATGCATTATGCATGCATATATAATATCAATCAAATGCCTTAATATCTCACCAGACTCCGTACCGGATATGTTTCTGAGCTCTCCTACGTAGCACGTAGTGCCGCCATAATACACGTAGCTCTCACTAGACACCAGTTATGACACAGCACACAAGCCACAATGAAGTTGTCACATAACGCACTACCCCGGCCCCCTTGGTATATGCGTTTTGAATCCCGACTATGACACAGATTATTTGGCTTCTACCCGAGCTTTAATTCCTTATTATGAACGTAATTGAATTGAACTTGTATCATATATCACACTTTTTTTACTAGGTGTGGCATAGTTACTCCTTAAGAAATAAGTTGGTAATTTAATTAAAAACATTATGAACACAATTGGTAGCAACTAGAAAGATAAATCATATACCGGAAATTTTCTAAAAACTCACAGTTCAATCAACCTAAGCAACTAACACAAATACACAATACACTAAATCTGACAACGTCTCCAAATTAACATTACTCTCTTTCTTTAAAGATATGATAAGTACGTATAGCACATACATGTTACATTTTCTTATGGCTGATTTGAAATTTGAGACATTAGCTCCTTCACTTCATTGCGAGGTTCAAACTTGGCTTGTAAGGGCTTAGCCTTCCACATGCTAACTGCCATATTCTCTTCCATGTCAATTTCTCCCCCAACACCTTCCCACTCAAAGCACTGTATCAACGACCCAATCGTCAATCCCACTACTCGCGTCGCCAAATTTTGACCAGGACAAACCCTCCTTCCAGAGCCAAAGGGCATAAATGTATACCCAACTCTATTTCCCTCAACATTTTCGAACCTTTCAGGCATAAACTTGCTTGGTTCATCCCAAACCTTAGAATCGTTCTGAATAGCCCATAAATTCACATTAAGCATTGTGCCTCGAGGAACTCGATAGCCTCCTACAACACAATCTTCCGAGGACTCGTGAGGTGGTATAATAGGAGCCGCAGGATACATCCGTAGTGTCTCATTTATTATGCAATGTAGGTATGGAAGCTTTTGAAGGTCTTGTTCTTCCATCAATCGGTCATGTCCTACGTGTTGATCGATTTCTTTTCTTGCCTTGTTATGAATTTCAGGATTTTTAAGTAACAACGTCACCGCCCATTCCATTATGCTAGACGACGTTTCTGTTCCAGTTAACAACAATATCTAGCAACAAATAAAAAGGAAGAAACAAATGTTAGTGCTTAAAGAACATTATCTAGATTCTAGCTTCATTGAATAACCATTATCAATCGCTTTCATGATAACTTATTGCAAACTTTTGAAAATGTTGTTAATACTATTGCTTTGGAAAATTTGTTAAAGATAAGTCAAATATTAGCTACGAATACTAAGCAAAACTTTTGGCCCATAACTATAGATAAGCTAGCCTAACTATGAAATTTAAATTTCATTTTAAATGATGACAATTGTGTCATTTTTAATAGGTTGATCTTGTAATTGAGCTCCATCGTCCGGACAGTGAATAGATCAAAATTCTTCAAATTATTTACCGATAGTGATCACACCAGAGATTTTGCGACCTCTGTTAAAATACTTAAGTGTCTATGTGGCTGATGGTTGAGAACTACATAAAGTACGTTTTATACGTACTAAATTATAACTTATTATTTTGAAGCCGAATTTCAAATTTTGAATGGAATAATAATAATATATAGAAAGTGGAAACAAAGTAGTAAGACATACCATAACAAGGCCTTTAATGATGTCTTCAGTAAAATAACCAGGATCATTCTTCTGAAGTCCAACTAAAACCTGAATCAAATTCTTAGTTTTACCATTTAAATCATTATGATCACCTTCTTCATCTTCGTCTTCCATCATCTTCTTTCTTTGTTCATCCACTAAATCTTGAAAAAACTTATCAAATTTAGCAAATATAGCCTTCCATTTATTCTCACTTGCCTTATTCAAACCCAAATATTTGAAAAACGGGAAAAAATCACCAGCAGAGAAAGCTCCACCACTCGATAACAATTCCTTCATAAGCAATTTGAATCTCTCTGCATCCTCGGATTCAACTTTGTCCCCGTATATCCTTTTTCCAGCAATCATCCTCATCATCACGTTATTCGTCAGCTCGAAAAGTCCCGTCTTTATCTCCACTGTATGATCCTCTTTATGGTGATCATACAGTCTCTTAAGCAATGATGTCACCTCATCAGCTCTTATGTGAGCTAATAAGCCGAGGCGATGAGGGGAGAGGATTTCTGTAGCGGCTATCCTACGGTGGTTACGCCATAGTGGGCCGTATGGGGCCCACAATAGGTTGGTGCAGTCATAGCCGAGGATCTTGGCTCCCAGGAGGCGAGGTCTGCTAGCAAAAATGATGTCGTTGTGGTGAAAACAGTCTTCGGCAGCAGATGCTGACGAGACTAGGAGAGTACGTCGGAACCCAAGCCAGAGTTGGACCACCGGACCATAGCGGTCAGAGACCTTAGCTAGGGTCCGGTGGATCTGATTCGGGTTCCGAAAGAGGTAGAGATGGCCTAATATGGGTAGGGTAGGAAATGGAGAGGGTGGTAAGTTTTGATATTTGTGTAGGAGTTTTTTGGTTATTATGTAAGTGACTAACAAGATTATAGCATAAAATAGCACGCTTGCATCCATTTGCAATAGTTTGAAGGTTTATATTTTATTTTATATAACGTAGAAAAATGGTGCACATGATTTAAACAAGAACAACATACGCTTATATACATATGATAATAATGAAATATCATAGGGAAAGCACAAATTAAAATACAATTTGGTCTCTTTGTTCCAAATGCATGGCCCGGAAGACTTGACTTGACTTTTCTAACTACTATATGATCTATGATTCTTGAGGAACAATCAAATGGCATGGAGTGCATTACTATTTCATGTTAACCCCCAATTTTTTATTTTTTTTATTTTTATTTTTATTTTTTTACAGTACATTTCATTCAATTTTTATTAATTATACTCAAAATTACATGATAAGAAATTTTTTATGTACGAACTAATTTTAATATCTTGTATTAATTGATTATAGATTTAAGTGTATATATATTATATCTTTAAGGGGCTAAAGCCATGTTCTTTTCGGCTGAAACATACCTAAACTGCACTCAATAGAGTCAAATTGAATTGTATTGAATTGAATGGAGATGAACTAAACTAAAGTGAACTGAAATGAAGTACGGAGTAATAATTTTATAGGAGATGTGCTGAATTGACACCAATAAAAATTTCAGTCCTAAACAACAGGGGCTAATCTAATTTCTACCGTATGTAAAAAGTATTACAAAAAAGATAAATAAATTTATGGAACCGAACCGAACTGAAGTGAGCAGAAGTGAACTGAAGTGGGCTGAAATGAAGTACGAAGTAGTAATTATAATGGAGATGTGTTGAACTGAACTTGAATTGAATGGAGCTGAATTGAACAGAGCTTAACCGAATTGAACTGAACTGTAGTGTCAAAAATTTCAGTCCAAAAGAATAGGGCTTAAGTACACAATTACTCATAAATCATATTGATCCAACTATTTTTTTTAATAACATGTAATTATATATATATTAAATTATCTATTATCAAAAATATATAGTTATACTTAATACTATTTTAATATAAAATATGAACAAAAATTATCGTTTTCCATCAAATTTTTAATGAATAATTAGACATAATTATAAAATTATCGTTTTATACTTGCATAATTGCATTATTTTTACAATTCATATGGGCCCTTTTAAATCATTATTGCAACATATATATGTAACACAAAATATAATATGGGATCTTGTTAGGTTCGTTTCATGGTGTAGATTATTAACCTTTAACTTGTATAATTTCTTTATAATAAAATGTACTCTTTTAATATATGTATATGTATATATATATTAAAAATCTTATTTCAATCTTTTAATATTACCCTATTGACCAATTTATGTTATTGAGTGGAGAGTTTATTAATTTATTTAATTATCAACTTTCATATAATTTGCTATATTTTCTTATGTGATGTTCAATTTTTTTAATCTTTATGGTGAATTGTTGATTTTAAGTATATTGCTTGAAAATTATTTAAATAAAAAGTATATGTATAACATGATTGGTGTAGAATATATGAAATTACGCTTCATATATATATACACTCCCATTATTATTTTTTGTACTTTGCTCAACCCTAATAATTTCAAATGGATGGGGCTGGTGCTACTTAGCGAGGCCCCAATAATATCAAATGGACATTAAAGGTAGAATTCAAAAAAAAAAAAAAAAAAAAAAAAAACNGATGTGTTGAACTGAACTTGAATTGAATGGAGCTGAATTGAACAGAGCTTAACCGAATTGAACTGAACTGTAGTGTCAAAAATTTCAGTCCAAAAGAATAGGGCTTAAGTACACAATTACTCATAAATCATATTGATCCAACTATTTTTTTTAATAACATGTAATTATATATATATTAAATTATCTATTATCAAAAATATATAGTTATACTTAATACTATTTTAATATAAAATATGAACAAAAATTATCGTTTTCCATCAAATTTTTAATGAATAATTAGACATAATTATAAAATTATCGTTTTATACTTGCATAATTGCATTATTTTTACAATTCATATGGGCCCTTTTAAATCATTATTGCAACATATATATGTAACACAAAATATAATATGGGATCTTGTTAGGTTCGTTTCATGGTGTAGATTATTAACCTTTAACTTGTATAATTTCTTTATAATAAAATGTACTCTTTTAATATATGTATATGTATATATATATTAAAAATCTTATTTCAATCTTTTAATATTACCCTATTGACCAATTTATGTTATTGAGTGGAGAGTTTATTAATTTATTTAATTATCAACTTTCATATAATTTGCTATATTTTCTTATGTGATGTTCAATTTTTTTAATCTTTATGGTGAATTGTTGATTTTAAGTATATTGCTTGAAAATTATTTAAATAAAAAGTATATGTATAACATGATTGGTGTAGAATATATGAAATTACGCTTCATATATATATACACTCCCATTATTATTTTTTGTACTTTGCTCAACCCTAATAATTTCAAATGGATGGGGCTGGTGCTACTTAGCGAGGCCCCAATAATATCAAATGGACATTAAAGGTAGAATTCAAAAAAAAAAAAAAAAAAAAAGCAGCCGACGAAGAAATTCCAAGTCAATCAAATTGGTACGTTTACGAAAAATGTCGTTGTAACTTGCAAACGTTAAAATGCATGCATCAAAGACAAGGTCCAAAATTCAACTCTCTCCTTATCAAGTTTCAAGAGGAAAATATGAGTAATATCCTCAATTTGAAAGATTAGGTTTAGATCAATCTAGGAGTATCTCCCATAAGGGTAGATGGAGCACCTTCGCTTATTAGTGTTAGACCTTTAAAGTTGTGATACGACTTGTCAACACGACATAAGCACAATGCAAGTTGCACTACCCGTTATTAAAGGGTTTGGGTACAGAAATTTAACCCGTAAAAGCGCACGGATTGACACGACATGACCTATTCATTAAACGGGTCGGGTTAGAGTAGAGGAGGTTGAGTTCGTCTTGTTTAAGTAATTAAATAGGTCGACAATAACAAGCCGCAATACGATTTCACCTAGTTTTTTTTACTTTAGTATGTAAAAATGACATGACACGTTAACTCAACCCGTTATAATTAGCGGGATTGGGTTGATGGTGTTATGTTGGCCCGTTTAAGTTCACGGGTTGACACGACATGACCCGTTTATATAAACGGGTTGGGTTAGTGGTTTACCTCGTTCATGTAACCGACACAACAAGACATGATTAACGAGCCGAATTAATGTTAACTAATGTGGTTTGCTATTCGTCGTCCTTAAATACTTATTGTTCCTCATTTCATTACTAAACTTCCTTTATTTTTTTCCCTTCACTCTCAAATTCCGCTTTCTCTCACTAACTAAATCTCCTTCATCACTCTAACCACCATGTTTATTCACCGGATAGCCACCACCACCACGTTTTGGCATCAGACATAAGATGTCGATTCCAGACTAGTCGGTAAATTATTTCTTCTGATGGAATTGTTAATTTCAGGCTTAACGCTTAAATTTGAGACAAAGGCCCGAGGACTTGCTCATAGCCTAATCCAGACGCAAGTCCCATTGTACTGACGCACCTAGTTTAGACGCCAGGCCAGTACTACGGGACATGTGTCTAGATATTAGCACCTAATCCAGACGCAAGTTTCATAATTTATTTATTCATTTACTTTCATGCATGCCAATTACTACCTCCGTTTCCAATTAGTTGCAACATACCTCACAAATAATACCCAATTGTTGCAACTAATAGGAAACAGAGGTAGTAGTTTAGTTAATATTTATGTAATATTAATGTAATCAAGTAATTATTAATTTCATGTTTAGTTTAGTTTAGAAATTAATTATAAAGTTTTATTTCAATTAGTTTAGAAACTAATTTATACAAATTAAACTACTCAAAATCATATAGTAATAACTAACTAATTTATCAACCAAATTGTAATTAACTAACATAATTATAAATCAAACTTATTTAATTAACAATATTATAATTGCAAATTATATTGCGAAAAACAAAAATTATAAATCAAACTAATATATCAAATAATAATAATAAAAAATTGCAACACCAACCTTAGCCACAGCCGCCTCAGCGGCCACCGCCGGTACCCACTTTGCCATAGCCATGTCTTATTTCATGAACCCGGTCACGATTCATGTTGCTACTGTCCTTCTAAGGTTTCATGCTTTAGCCTTGTTTTTTGATCATACCTTTCTCGGAATCATGTTTAGGTGCTTTCAAGTGTTTTATTTAGAATTCATGTTCTAGATTTTCATGTTTCAACAAGCCTATAATATTTCATATTCTTTTATGCTTTTACTTTGTCATGTCTTAGTTTTTCTTTAAAATTATGTTTATATGTTTTCATGTTCGTAATAAAATTCATGTTTAGGATTTGTGTAAGTGTGCTTTAGTATCATGCTTAGGACATCTATTTAATATGTAGGTTTTTATGATTAATGTTCATTAGCATTTTACTTGCTTGGTTTTATATAATATTTCAATTTTTCTCACAACTTACATCATTTATATACTACATTTGTTTCCAATTTATTGCAATACTTGAATATTTTATATTTATAATTTCAATTATATATATTCCTAACCTATAAATTCAGTTATTAAGTAATTTATAGAAGTTGTTTGAAGGGTAATGTTGTTAAAATAGAAGGTAAAATTAATAAGTTAGTTATCTATTGAAACGAGAGTGAGAAAAGAAATTGCCACATCGTGGTGGACCACTGTCCTAAAAGACAATTCCGCGCTACCCCGGTGCAGTAGAAACAATGCGGTCGCCCTCCAGGATTTGCACGGCGCCGGAATCTATGTGCACTCACAGATACCGACTGGAACTCAAGTTATTGCCCAAAACCAAAATAGAAAAGTTTTGAAGTATTTTTGAAGAAGACAGAAGAAGGTATGTGTTTCTGAACTTGTGAGTTGGGGTATATATAGGAGAAAAGGGAAGAGAGTCCAACGGGCTAAAATAAATATATTGAATACTGAAAGGAATCCAACGGGCTGAACTTAATGGCATTGAATATGAGTTAATAACCAACGGCTCAATCCATAAATATATGACTGTTGGAGAATGATTCCCGGAAGCCCAACAGTCCAAAGAAGTAAATGTTGTAATAAAACAATATTCCAAAAACAATAAACAGATTTTCAATATAAAGATAGAAGGCCTAAAGCCCAACCCACACACACACACCGCGCATCGCATTCCCAAGACCCAAGGCCCAAGTTCAAGTCCAAGACCAAGGCCTAGGCCCGTGCCCGGCTCAGCGCACGCGCGCGCGTGTGTGAAGTGCTAAGCCCAACAACCCACCTAGCACTAAAGCTTTTAGGATATTATAATATTATTACATATATAAACCCGAAAAACTCTCATTTCTCTCCGATGTGGGATAGCACGGTTTTTGATAAAACCTTTCATATTCTCTCATTTATTTTCACACTTAGAATTTCCAACAATCCCCCATAGGTTCGAAGATGTGAAAAGAAAGAAAGAAGTTTAAACAAAAATGGTGTTCGGGCAAACAAACAATTGCATAAATGTCAATGTCTTTCGACTTGAATTAACACATAGTGAATATCAAGCTGTGATCTATTTCCTATTAAGTGACTTTCGTCTTGAACTTAGTAGGGAGTTAGAAACCCATTACTTGAATCACACAATTGAACATGTACTATAATCTGAGTTTCGCGAATAAAATTGACGCATTATACTGGCCATACGTCCAAACCTGGATGCTCATAGGTGCTCTAGAGTATTAGCCCAAGCAATACTCATAAGAAGCAGCCACACCTAAGTAGGTGAATCCCATCAAGTGTGAGCTACATCACACCACCAAAAATATGGCTATGGGTTTCATTAAGAGCCTTATGCTCAACCTCATTCACATTTGTAGCAAGCACAGAATAAACATCTAGAGATGGGCAAAATAAAAGTTTGTGCTTCCAAAATTGTTACATAATGTATCCTTTGAACTCATGATGAGTAGGAATCCATTACTTACAATTTATACAATGGGCTTAAGCCCCATCCCTTCCGATGTTTCCAAAACTAGTTTTCTACATAGGCCTTTCGTTAACGGATCCGCCAAATTCTTTTCGGACTTCACATAGTCCAGTGATATCACCCCCACAGACAACAAATCTTTAACGGCCTTATGCCTCAAACGAATGTGTCTTTTCTTTCCATTATAGGCAAGGTTGGTTGCAACAACAATTGCAGCTTGCGAATCACAATGAAGTGCAACTGAAGGAGCTGGCTTCCCCCACAGTGGAATATCTGCAAGCACATTCCTCAACCATTCTGCCTCATGACCTGCCAATTCAAGAGCAATAAATTCAGATTCCATAGTAGACATAGCAGTACAAAATTGCTTGCAAGATTTCCAAGATACAGCTCCACCCTCAAGGGTGAACATATAACCACTAGTGGAGTTGACTTCATCATTATCAGATACCCAATTGGCATCACAGAAGCCCTCTAAAACACCTGGAAACTTGGAGTAATGTAAACCCCATTCCATGGTACCCTTTAGATACCTAAGCAATCTCCTTAGAGCGATCCAATGATCTTTACCTGGATTATGAAAATACCTGCTCAATCTACTAACAGAATAAGCAACGTCAGGTCTAGTGTAATTCATAAGAAACATGATACTACCAATTATCTTTGCATATTCAGATTGACAAATTGGTTCACCATTATTTTTCCTTAAGTGGAAACTAGGGTCATACGGGGTCCTAACTGGATCGACATCAAAAGAGTCAAATTTTTTAAGAATTTTTTTAATATAGTGTGATTGGTTAAGACAGATGCCATCAGTAGTCCTTTCAATTTTTACTCCCAAAATCACATCTGCCTCACCCATGTCTTTCATTTCAAAGTTTGATTTCAAAAAATCTTTGGTTTCATTTACTCGATCCAAGTTAGTACCAAAAATCAACATATCATCCACATAAAGACAAATAATTACACAACCATTGGAATCATGTTTAGAATAAACACAAGAATCACCTTCATTCACATGAAAACCATTACCAGTCATTGTTTTGTCAAATTTATCATACCATTGTTTTGGAGCCTGCTTAAGACCATATAGTGACTTGACTAGTTTACAAACCTTGTTCTCTTGGCCAGGAACAACAAACCCTTCAGGTTGGACCATGTAAATTTCCTCATCCAAGTCACCATTCAAGAAAGCAGTTTTTACATCCATTTGATGCACAATAAGATCAAATATACAAGCAAGAGCAATTAAAGTTCTAATAGTTGCAATTTTAGTAACTGGTGAGTAAGTATCAAAATAATCAATACCATGTTTTTGTGTGAAACCCCTTACCACCAATCTAGCCTTATACTTGTCTATGGGTCCATCAGCTTTCAATTTTTTCCTAAAGATCCATTTACAAGTAATGGGCTTGCAACCTTTAGGAAGATCAACCAATTCCCAAGCATTATTACTTAGAATTGAATCTAACTCACTATTAATTGCTTCTTTCCAAAAAATAGCATCACTTGACCTCATTTCTTCACAATATGTCCTTGGATCATCCTCCAAAACAAAAATATGCACAAAATTATCATCAATAGTAAAAGTTTCAGAAAGAAAAACAGTAGCAAAATCGGGTCCAAAATTGCTCTCTTTTCTTGCCTTTTTGCTCCTCCTTGGTTCCAAAACTATATTATCATTAGCAATCGAATGAACATCATCATTAGGAGCAATATCAGCAATATTATTAACAGGTAAACTAATTGTACTACTAGAAGATGGAACACTAGAATTATCAACAAGTTGAGAATTTTTCCAAGGAAAATAATATTCTCAAAAAATTCAGCATCTCTAGCCTCAATGATGTTACCGCCTGTATAAGAATTGTTAGCACCTTTAACAAGAAAACGATAAGCTGCACTTTGATATGCATAACCAATAAAAATAGAGTCAACGGTTTTAGGACCGATTTTATCTCTTTTGAAACTAGGTATGCCAACTTTAGCCAAGCACCCGCACACTTTCAAATATTTCATGTTTGGCACTCGACCTTTCCATATCTCATATGGAGTCTTATCAAGCTTCTTGTGAAGAATCTTGTTCAAAACATGACAAGCAGAAAGAATGGCCTCCCCCCACATATTGTCGAGTAGGCCTGAACTAATAAGCATAGAGTTCATCATATTTTTTAAAGTTCTATTTTTCCTTTTAGCTACACCATTTTGTTCAGGAGTGTATGGAGCAGTTGTTTCATGGATTATTCCATTTTGCTCACAGAATGTCTTAAGAGTGTTGGGGTCATACTCACCACCCCTATCACTCCTAAGTCTCTTAATCTTCTTTCCCAGTTGGTTTTCTACCTCAACTTTGTATTTAAGGAACATTTCCTCAGCTTCATCTTTAGTCCTGAGAAAGAAAACCATGGTAAATCGAGAACAGTCATCAACAAAAGTAATGTAATATCTTTTTCCTCCCCTGCTCTCATAATTTTTAAAATCACCCAAATCATTATGAACAAGTTCTAATACTTCTGTCTGTCTATCTATTGATTTGAATGGCTTCTTTGTAAATTTAGCTTCAACACAAACCTGGCATTTTGAAAAATCAGTGTTTGAAAACTTTGGAATCAAGTTTAAATTTTTAAGCCTTTTAACTGAATCAATATTAACATGACCCAATCTTGCATGCCATAAATCAATAGACTCAGCAATATAAGCAGAAGAAGTACTAGCATTTTTATTCATAGTTCTAACTTTAACATCAAGAGTAAAAATCCCCCCATTACAGAAACCCTTCCCCACAAATTTCCAAGTAAGAACTAATCTATCAGAATCAAAAGCAAGCTTCAGTCCAGCTTTCATGAGTAGGCTACCAGAAATCAAATTCCTCCGCATTTCTGGAACATGTAAAACATTAGTAAGAGTAAGAGATTTTCCAGAAGTAAGAGTTAGAATGATCTTCCCTTTGCCTAGAGCAGGAGCAGAGGTGGAGTTACCCATGTAGACATTTTCACCGTCAAGTTTGTTGTAGGTGATGAACATGTCTTTGTTGGTGCAGATGTGTCTAGTAGCCCCAGTATCAACGATCCACTCAGCAGTATTACCAACCGTATTAGCTTCTAAGACCACAGCTACTATATTTTCAGAATCCTCTAGAAGATGTGCTTGACTAAATTGACCATTTTTCTTGACCTTACACTTATCTGCTTTATGACCAGTCATACCACACTTGAAACAAGTACCTCTAAATTTTTTGATTTTTACTTCAGGCTTAAGAGGACTCTTCCCTTTATACTTAGGTTCAACTAGATTAGCCTTAGCAGAAGAAGAAGCAAAAACAGAAAGACTCTTGTCCTTAATACGATTCTCTTCCTCAATTTTCAAATGGGCTACAAGTTCGTCTGAGGTTAAGTCATTCTTTTTATGCATTAGCTGATTTCGAAAATCCTTCCAAGTTAGAGGGAGTTTCTCAATCAAGACAATAGCTAAAGTAATCTCACAGATAGACAGACCCTCGGCAGCCATATTAATACAAATATTCTCATAAGCATGAATTTGATCTATAATAGGTTTATCATCCTGAATTTGAAAACCTAACCACTTTGTGACACAATAACGTTTAGCGCCAGCATCATCAGACCCACATTTTTTGTGTAATGCATCCCAAACATCCTTAGCATGAAAGAAAGACATGTAGATATCCAGTAAAGAGTTCGACATATGATGTAACAACATACCCAAACAGCTGGTCTTATCATCTTTAGCAAATTTAAGA
Organism: Suaeda aralocaspica; assembly: GCA_016808085.1. NCBI lineage: Eukaryota > Viridiplantae > Streptophyta > Magnoliopsida > Caryophyllales > Amaranthaceae > Suaeda > Suaeda aralocaspica. The sequence continues at coordinate 186,643 of PYUH01000817.1, forward strand.
TCAGATTCAGAGGGTTCGGCTTTGTTTTCAGGTTCAACAATATCATCAAGTACATAAGCAACATCAATCTGTTCTAAATAAAATCGCATCCTAACTGCCCGACGCCTATAATTTTTACCATCTAAAGCTTCCATTTTCGACATATCAGGAATTAAGTGTTTGGAAGCCATTTTCGTCTTTTAGATTGTAAAAATAGAAGGTAAAATTAATAAGTTACTTATCTGTTGAAACGAGAGTGAGAACAGAAATTGTCGCATCGTGGTGGACCACTGTCTTAAAAGACGATTCCGCGCTACCCCGGTGCAGTAGAAACAATGCGGTCGCCCTCCAAGATTTGCACGGCCCCGGAATCTATGTGCACTCACAGATACCGACTGGAACTCAAGTTATTGCCCAAAACCAAAATAGAAAAGTTTTGAAGTATTTTTGAAGAAGACAAAATAAGGTATGTGTTTGATGTGTTTTTGAACTTGTGAGTTGGGGTATATATAGGAGAAAAGGGAAGAGAGTCCAACGGGCTAAAATAAATATATTGAATACTGAAAGGAATCCAACGGGCTGAACTTAATGGCATTGAATATGAGTTAATAACCAACGGCTCAATCCATAAATATATGACTATTGGAGAATGACTCCCGGAAGCCCAACAGTCCAAAGAAGTAAATGTTGTAATAAAACAATATTCCAAAAACAATAAACAAATTTTCAATATAAAGATAGAAGGCCTAAAGCCCAACCCACACACGCACACCGCGCATCGTATTCCCAAGACCCAAGGCCCAAGTTCAAGTCCAAGACCAAGGCCCAGGCCCGTGCCCGGCTCAGCGCGCGCGCGCGTGTGAAGTGCTAAGCCCAACAACCCACCTAGCACTAAAGCTTTTAAGATATTATAATATTATTACATATATAAACCCGAAAAACTCCTCATTTCTCTCCGTTGTGGGATAGCACGGTTTTTTATAAAACCTTTCATATTCTCTCATTTATTTTCACACTTAGAATTTCCAACAAATGTTCACTTAGCTTAGACATATTTAGTTTTTGAAATGCAATGTCCAACTTTTTCAAATATAATATTCAGTTTGTATATTATTTATGGTTCTACATATTAAAAGCTTTCACAAAGCAACCAAATATGTAGATTATAGTTTGATTTGGAAAGTGAGTATTCAAAGTAATATTATGAACATGGCTATAGAAAAGTGAACGTCAAGAGTATATTTAAATTACTGAAAGTTTTAAGAACAAAAATACAAGTATTTACATTATAGTTTGGGCACGGAACATTTTGACTAAAATTTTGAACATTAACCCTATAAAACTAAACATTATGTGTAAAATTCTAAATGTTGAAAATTCTTATAAGTATTTCTACAAAGCTGTATGCACCGAGTGTAGGATATACCGATCATGTTTTTAGGTTATCGGGCCAGCATTATTTAATATAAAAACCCCAAAAGCCCAATCCACAACAACTCTAGTCTACACACCCCGTTTATCTCCAAACAAAGTAAACAACCATTACAAACAAGATAAGGCAAAACAAACACAACACCACACCATAACCAAACCTGAAAATACTTTCGCAAAAACAACACCACCAACAATGTCAGTTTCAGCCATCTTCGGCACCAAAATCTCTCCAATTCCAACCTTCAACAATGGGCCCACCAAAGCAGCTCAACCAAAACAACAATCATATGTATTAATTCCGATAATAGAATGTTCATCACGACCACAGAAAAAGGCAACTGCACATCACATAAAATCAAGGCCTAAAAAAACTCAACGTTGGGATATACGACGTCGTCCTACTGTTTATGCTCCTTTACCTCCTCTTCCTTCTGATTTTACTATTATTTCTTCTGGAGAAGATGATTCTAATGATGCTGATTCTTCCGAGGTTGTGGTTGTAGGTTCTGAGGATTCCAAGACTGAGTAATGTGTTTTTTTTTTTATTGGTTTGTTTTGTGCGTACTATGTGTTTGATGAAATGTTTGTGTAATATTTTGTTGTTGTTTTGGTGTTGGTATGATGTTTGTTTGTATGAGTTGATAATTTAATGGATACTTGTTTATGAATTATGTGTTACATTGATATTTTAAATTTATCATAAGCTATTGAGGTAAACCAATTCTGTTATTGACAAAAACGTATCATAACTTAATTTTTGATATCAATTTAGATGTTTCCGAATTTGAACACCCCTACTTGTAAATGCATCACTTGATAGTTGATACCACCCTTATATCTTTTGTGTTGTCATACTAATTATACATGAAAGTTTAAAAAATATAATGACAAAAACTTATATGAATCTTTTTTTTTTTTTTTTCTATTAGTGTCCTTTCCTCCATAATTAACTCAACATGTTAACACCTAAAATTATTCTTTTGTCAATAAACAAGTGTATTATTCTTTCTCTATCCTCTTCTCCATAATCTTCATCCTATCATTAAGGACTCCATTAAAAATTGATTGTTCGCTAATTAAATCTCATAAATTTCAAGAGCATTTATAAACTCAAATTTCGTTTTTCTACTCCATATAAAAAATCTGCAATTGTGTTTTAGTTGATTTTGTGAATTTTTGAACTATAAATTACAATACTATTGAAAGTTTGTGAATTGTCGGAGGATTGTAGTGATTGTAGAGGAAGTGGTAGCAAGCGACATTGGTGTCAACAAATGCAGAATGAAATTTGAGAACCGACAAGAAGAGGATGACAAAAGCCAAAGTAGAATTGAAGTACAGGCAACACTTACAAGCACAATCAATGATTTGATGAATATAGTATCGTATTTTATAAGACATTTGGAAGAAGAAAAATGGCTCTGCAATATTTAGTGGACTAACAATGACATCAGTAAATTAAGTTCTTCTTTGGGTTTTGCTTTTCCCATCTTCACTAGTCTAATTAGGGGTCTGCATTGAGTGAATATACATTTAGTCCTTTAGGCATCCCTTGCTTTATTATTAAGCCATACAAAGTAATTAACCCAATTATTCAAAGTAATATTACTTTAACGTATGAGTAACCCAATTAGTCACACAAAGTAACCATACTTGAGGCACTTAAGTAACCGTCTTAAATATACAAGTATGCCAATAATTTATAGAGAGTATGTAACCTATTTATAAGTATAAGGCTTACCCATTTGAATAATGAAGGTTACTTATTATATGTATATGAGTTACTTGTTTGGATAACAAGAATCACTTATTATATGTATACGGGTTACTCAATTGAATAACAAGGATTAGTTATTATAGGTATAACGGTTACTCATTAGAATAAAGATAGTTATTTTATTATAAGTATATGAGTTACTCATTTTTATAACGAGTGTTACTTATTATAAGTGCAAGGGTTACCTATTTGAATAGCGAGGTTTACTTATTATAACTTATATATGTATGGGCCGGGGGTTACACATTTGAATAACGAGGATTACTTATTAGAAGTATATGGGTTACTCATTTAAATAAGCAACGTCACTTATTATAGGTATAAAGGTTATTCATTTGAATAACGAGGATTACTTATTATAAGTATAAGGGTTACTTAATTTAATAATGAGAGTTACCTATATGAATAACGAGGGTAACTTATTATAAGTATAGAGGCTAAGTATTTGGATAATTATGGTTATAAATTATAAGTATAGGGGTTATTTATTTAAATAATGATAGCTATTTATTATAAATATAGGAGTTACTTATTTGCATAATGAGAGTTACAAATTTATTTTTTAAGACTTATTGTAAGAGCTATTTAGGCCCTGTTCTCGTCAACTTATTTTTGCTGATCTGAACTTATTTTTGCTGATCTGAACTTATTTTTGTTGAACTGAACTTATTTTTACTTATCTGAACTTATTTTTGCTGAAATCATTAACAATTTATTAAGGATTGAAACTGAATTTTGCTGAACTGAACTTATTTTGCTAATCTGAACTTATTTTTGTTGAACTGAACTTATTTTTACCGAAAATAAGTAAAAATAAGATGAGGAGTTCAGGGCCTTAGTGTGTTGTATGAAGGTGATTTAGTATTTTACATAGTAGCACTAAATGTTTTGAGTATAAGATTAAAATTTTGATATCATAAAACTACATCAAATCTCTATTTGTGGAGAATAAAAAATATGAATTATGGTGTTTTTATTTTATTTTTTAGAGTTGTAGTTTTTGTAATATATATATTTAGGAAAAAAAATGAAAAAACTATCTTTTCTCTCTCCCTTGCTGATTGGTTGGATTGAATTAGTGTTGCATGAATGATGTGGTTGCACGCTCAAGTTGAATGTGCGGCAAGTTGCACACAAGACATGTTGAATTATAATAGAGAATAGTAATTCCATTTTGTGCCTCAAAATAGTACCTTTTTTTTTTTTGTTGGAGAACAAAGGAGCAATCTATTCATTAGTTAAGTAAGTAATTACACATATTCGTGGCTGCAAGCTTGGCAATAGACTCACACCAAAAAGCAACGCCTTTGCTTCATCAACATCAGGGACGATGTTGCCCTCCTCCATTACTTCACCCCTGTAGCTACAATATCACCATCCCCATCCCTCACCACAAAACCACATCTCACGCCGGCACGCCCTCACCCTGCACCACTTCCGCATCCACATTAAGCTTCCAACAGCCCCCATTAGGCGAACACTAACTCCTCCTACCACTCTCCCTACTCCCCGTCTCCTTCTCCCGACAGTCCTTCTAACTTTGGACAAAACTAAGTGCCCTCTCTATTATCCGACATGGACTATATGAGCAGCGCAACTATCATGTATAGCTTTGTTCCTTGCTCCCCATATCGCCCACAACAACGTCAGGCACGATTCCCACTCGTTATCATCAAACTTCTTAGCCACCCTCGCCAACCACTATCGCATATCAGGAGCTCTATCATAACACACTTCCCTAAAACCATGACTAGACTCCCAAACTGCTATTGCAAACGAACAATGGCGGTTACAAAATTAAATTTACTTATTTATACATGTATCATGTATTCCTATTATCACATTAGACTAACTCTCCATCTATCCTAATAACCTCATTTTTTAATTGAAGTAACTCTCCACTCATACTTAATTATAGGGCATGTAAATATTTATCGGTTTAGGTTGCAAAAAAACAAATATCTACGAACATAAAACAGGTACGTAAAAGAAAAAACAGAGAATATATACATAACTTCAATAGATCATTAAAACCTATCTAAAATTGACCCAAATTTAGTCCAACTTTAACCTATCCCAAATTGACCCGCTTGATTGGACCTAAGTCCACATGTTCAACAAGTACGACCTTGTTTGGTAAATTCCCCCAAAATTTAAACCTTGTTTGGTTGACCATAGTATATATTCCGTGCTAGTAATTTTCTATGGAATTCACATATCATGAAAAGCTCTTCTCCTTATCAATTTCTCATAAATTAACCAAAGTTATTTGTTCAGCACTATGGGAAATTTTAAGAAAATTAAACTTACCCCAGGAAGGATAAGTGAGTTATTACCTTCACTAAGAAATTTTAAGAAATTTCATATCCTTTAATTTTACTTTCCTATGACAACCAAATAACACCATTATTTTACCTTGTAATTTCCCTCCAACCAAACTGAACTATAATATAGTGATTAGACATCCAAAATAAAGTTATGCCATTATTAATTATTATGCAACTACAACATTATTGTGGGTCGCATTGAAAACATGATGCACAACTGCACAAGTATATCACAAATGTTTGAAGCTTGTAACGATTCAAAAACATCAGATAAATTTTCATAACACATTAGGTCAACAAGTTACGAGGCCCTATTTCGACCCGCATGTCATATAGTTAAACAAGCAATAACAGTCAAAAAAGCTTGCTCCCCAATGGACTGTGTTGAAGCAAAACTTTACACAAGGGTCATCTTCTATACACAGAAGTAACTCAGTAAGAAAACAACACAGTAAAATCAAAGAATTATTAGGGAACCAAGGATGGCGGCTATTCACCATTATTCGATGAGCTGATGTACATGATTATAGCTTGGCTCAGTTTGCACTCATAGCAATCTGTAATTACAAGAGATTGGCGGTGGAAAGCACAGCAGTCAGCTAACCACCTTGAATGTCATTTGATCACACATTAGTTAGCTTTACATGTCACCCCATCTTACGCAAGCAGTTCGTGCGAATGCCTGATACAGAAACTCGCTGTTCTTCAATCATCCTGTTTTACAGGAGTCCTTTCTGAAGAACTTGTGATGTTTTCAGTTAAGGTTGGTTTTTCTACATATGTGGACTGATTTAGCGTCCAGTTGTTAGATGATTATTATAATTAGTCCTCTGTACCCCCAACAAGAAGTCCGTAAATACATGCTCGTATTCTGGCATCTTACCATAACCTGCATCAACAATGCAAACAACACCAAGAGAAGATTAATATCCCTCTATTTAAGTTGTTTCCATCCAATCATTTCTTCTATGTATTTTAAAGTTAAGTTGTGGGGCATAAAGATATAAAAAGTAAACTAATCTATCAACACCCACAGCAGATAAAAAGGAGGTTCAGAGTTCTAATGAAAATTAAGTGCCAAAAACATTATCATTTGTCAACACGGAATGCATTATGAGATTGCGGTGCAAAAATGAGTCATCTCACCAGGAAAGTAGTTAATGTCAATGACATAATAGCTATTGCGGGTCCCAAATTCGCGTATCATGTCTAGATTGAAAAGCTGGAGGCCCTGGAAGAATGCAACAGATCATGCATGAGTAAGTTCCTGTCTGAGCCAATTGCAAAACAATAAAATTCATGTTGTGGTTGTGACAGAAGTGAGAACTATATACCAGTCGAGACCGAAGTTCTCTGGCAAGTTTCTCCAATAAAGGTCGTGGAGGAAGCTCTGTAAAATGAGAACAATACAGAGTTATCACAGGCTACCTCGCTAATTGACCTGACCTGATCTGATCTGACATGAACAGACCTGGCCCAACACAATTTCCCGAAATGGAAGCTCTAAGAGTAGCATTATAGAGATGACATTGCATAATTTGATCAGTTAGAAACTTTACCAGCAACATTAGGGTCTAAATCTGCATCTTCTGCTGACGCAACAGAACAAGAAACTCTTGGAAAACGAAATACACCGCTTGTTCTTGACAGTTGACGTTTACTAACATTGGGCAGTGAGAATCGCTTCACAACTTTTATAGCTTCTCCAACAATGAAAACTTTGAACAGTACTCCACCTACAAGCATCAAGTTGATAAGACATGGGAGTATCAGAAACTGCACTAACCATTAGCAGTAATGAGAGATCAATAAAAATGTAAAAAGACTTTATAACAACAATACCATGATTCACAAATTCCTGTAGCACAAGTGGTGGCTCCAGTTTCTGAAGAGAATACTGATCATAAGCAAGGGATAGCTCATGTGATTTTGTACTCCCATCGGCAATTAAAGGCTTTGCAACTGAAACAAATCAAACAAAACGTCCTTGTTATTCGTTACCCAAAGAAGCAACAAAAAGGTACTAGTCACAATTATTTTTAAGTTGCCTTTACTTTTTGCATTATCTAATCTAAGAGAACACAAAGAAAGTTTTAGGATAGGGGAAAAAAACCTTCTGTTAAATAAAAGAAAGTTAACTGATTTAGAGATATATTCGCAAGATAATAGTATTTCGCAATCACCGATTAATATTGTCACAGAAAAAGATGCTATCAACAGGTGAAATAACTTACCAAGAGGAAGGTTTAATTTTGCCTTGGCAACTTTCAGTGGAATGGAGGATGCATCCTTTTTTACAACCAATTGCTGGGGAACATTAACATTTCCTGCACAATTTATCAACAACTTCAGTTTATGGTGGAAGGTAATGAATTGCATAACTAGAAAATCACCACAAAGAGAAATATGCAGCTAGAGAGTATGATTTACTCTTCATTTCACATGACTTACCGTAACTGTCAGATAGGTCCATGTCAGTAACAACCTGCAGCATCGACTGCCGATTGTGTAAATGTCGTATAGCATCAGGTGGATCCAGGATGGTCACTTCAGGATGCATTTGCCCGTAATCCTACACACACATGATACATGTTGTGCAAAGGGGTAAGCATGACACAATTTAGTGCAAATAACATCAAATTGCATGACAAAGGAAGAAAAATAAGTTACAAGGTCTATCCTCAAGCATAAAACAATAAGCATCAAGCAAAAGACATTATTCAAGCAAAAGAAAAAGGATTACAAACAAATTGAACTCCTCCAGGAAAAATGGAAAGCGAAAGAAAACAAGTTGCATCAGTACCATCATATCAAACACATGGGACTTCTCCCGGGAAAATGGAAAGGGGGAATAAGAAAGAGTAGCATGAGTAACAACCCCAAAAACGACAGTGAAAACAATAACTCACAAAAGTAAGCAACTTGTAGCCAAAGTTTATTACTGATTAGCATAAGGTAAATCAAATTCATTTTAATTGAATCCAACAATGAAAACAATTTTCTTCAGTTGAAGTATAACAGAATGTCAGAATGAACAAATGCTCAAGTAAAAGGCAAGGAAGAAGAAACCTCCACATTCACACTAGGAGGCCTCAGTCTCAATATTAGGTCACAAGTCATATTGAATGAAGAGGAAAGTTTGAAAATTACATCAGACAAAGAAATGTTTGAAATGAATAATGTTTTAGTCATCAGATAGTTTTTGCAGCTGACAATTGAGGTATCATAGAAAAATTTAAATAATTCATAAAAATCAGGGATTTAAAGAACACCTTAAACAAACATTAGTCATGATCAATAACTAAAAGATATAACTAGACACTAGACAGTATCACTAACCTCAAGTAATTGATGCCACTCCTTTCCAGTTAACTGCATCAAAAGCAAATGCATTAGGATTTAGGACTTGCAAAAGCTACCAATATGATTTAACGATTTGAATTTTTGATATCTACATCCTCCAGAATAAAGCATGAGAACAAGACAAGAGAATCAATGGGCCTAGTTATAGGGCCAAGAGCTGATAGAGAAGTAAGCAGGAGACTAAATGGTATGCTTTAACATTAACAAGTCAGTGCTTTCAAATTTCAATAGTTCCATGCCAAGCTGCAGGGAAAATTAAGAGTGAAACAATCTCATTTACCTTGTGCAATACAATGTCAAATGGACCTTGTTCTGAAAGAGGCCTGTCTAAATCGATAGCAACAAATAGAATTCCCTTCAGCCTGAAAAAAACATATTTTATGAATGGAAATATCAGTCACAAAATCATTTAGGCACAACATGAGCAATGTTAAAAACGAGAAAGACAAAAGCGGCATGCTAATATATTTTAATATCTTTTAGGGGTGTAAAATTGTATGTTATAAAAAAGAAGAGGAAGCACAAGAAAAAAAAGGATTATGGAGTATTATTATATAGGTGCTAGATGTTTAGGTAACAAGTATGCTGTAATTCAGCTGAAAACAGGGGAAACAACTAAACAAGAGCAATTTCAATTAATTTTGTAACCTTTGGCACGGTCAAGTGGTCAACAGCTAGATCTTTCCGTACGTGATCAAAGCAAGCAAATATTAAATCTACAAGCAGGTTGAGTAAATTACAAAGAGCAATGTAACCATCATTACATCTTCTACACACATTTCTATCAAAACAAAAAATTTATGCATATATTTTGTTTACCTAATTGTACTTGTGGTATTCAAGTGAAGACTTGAAGGAAGCACGTCACATAGGAATAAACTATATTAGGATGACGACCCTTTTTCGTATAGTGTATAATATATAGTCAATGACATAATTTTAAAATTAGACTGAAATTCAATAACATAATTTTAAAATTAGAGTGAAGGGGGTTTAAGGCTTCTGCTATCTGTATACTAAATTATAGTACCCGGAACTCTTTGCTCATGATATCTCTCCAAAAAAGGGAGGGAAAAGCATACAATACAATTTCAATCAAATGAGCACAATGTCCTTCACTTAGAAGAACCAAAATTATTGTTGGACAATATCATTAGTCCATCAAAGAATCAACTAATGAAATGACACGTACCGATAACACGGACAACTAAAGGAAACTACGAGTTGAATCCCCAAATTCCACTAATCTACAAGCACTAAATCAATAATAACAAAAAAGTGATGCTCAATAGCATATGTTGACAAAATCTTAAACCATTCACCTAAATTGTTTGCTAATTAGGTCCCAAAACCCACTATAGCTAATAGGCTTTTTAAAAACCATGATAATGATTTGTTTGCTGATTAGCTTGCATAAACACATCTATTCAAACAGCATTATCACATACCGAAAATAAGGCGAAAATCCGTATAAAATCTTTTTATTCAATTCTTTAATATTACTAACACTATAATCTCATGGTAATGTCCCTAATTAATTTTTATCATATCATGCTACGATCTCAAACTTAGGCCCACAAAGTTCAAACAAATCAAGAAAACTGTTGTATTTTATTTTACTTTCTTTACACAATTAGTAATCCAAAAAAATAAAAATAAAAGCCAGAGAATCTGCAAGAGGATGAGAATATATAGATACCATAATACTTCGAGAATCCATTTTGCTACTCATAATTCTCAATTTAGTACTTCAAACATCAATAATAATAATAAAAAAATCATAAAATACAATAGCTTAATTGAGTAATTATTAATACCCACTTCATAGAATCAAAAACCCATATCAAATAATATAATTTCATCTTAAACCCAAATTCTTTCTAAACTATTTTCATTAAAAAAAAATGCATGCTTTATAAACCCTCTTAAACTTATCAATAAGAACATAAATATAATAAAATAATATCAATCCAACAATTTGTCTTTTGTATATTCACTTGTGAACTTTAACAAATTGACAAGTATATAAAGACAAAATTAACAGAAATATCTGCAAAAAAAAAAAAAAAAAATGCAAATTCAGGAATTAAACATTAATTACAGTAACATAACTAAGAATTAACAGCATATAAATTGCAAATTCAGAAATTAATTAAACATCAAATTTCACCACTGGACAGTGATATTTTCAAATAACACGAAAAAAATATATATATTACAAAAAATAAAAATACTCATTTTCCGATTTTCACATGTAGAAGTAAAACTTACTCAAGAATTGTGTGAAAAAGAAGAAAAAAGCAAAAATAAACACAACAACCAACCAAAAAAATTGGATCCAGTTACATGCAAAATTGATATCATTAATGATAATTAATGGTGTAATTAAAACAAAATTAAATTAATTGAAATGAATTTAATTAATTAATTGATTAATTGATTGATTATACCTAGCAAGTCCTTCAAGCTTTGGTTGTAAGAAACTTTTTGTCTTCTTAGACGTAAGAGCATAACCTACAACAAGTTTTTTTGACGGTTCAGAAAACGCTTTAAATAACACATTTTTCGACGCTTCTTCATCTTCTTCTTTATTTTCTTGATTTTCCTCAATTTTAATGTTCTTTTCTTCCTCCATTAACCTCATCATCCTCATATCTTCAACCACCATTTTAAATCAAATTGATTGTCTAATTGAAATGGGTTTTTGCTTAATTGAAATGGGTCGTTGTAAAAATAAGAAACTTTTATTTATTTTGAAAGAAAATGTGATGATTAAATTGAATTGAAGATGGGAGGCAATAGAGGAAGGAAAAGAAAGATTAATGAGGATTATTTATAGAGTAATAAAGTGGTGAAATAGGAAAGAAACCAAAAAAAGCTTAGCTGTATGAGGGTCTCATTTATTATTACTAATGTTATAAAATGCCCACGTATAAAAAATAATAAAAATAATATTGAAAAAAAAACTCTCTCGGTACTTATTTGCTTGCTATTAACCGACTTTTTGCAGTGTTGATTGCAACTTTGATTTAATTTGGTGCTTAATATATGAGAAAAATCATAGTCATATGGGATCTTATCTTATCCGTGTCAATGTATACTTTCCAAATTTATAATTTTTGAAGTAATTTTTTACTGTACCAAACTCAAAATATTAATATTGTAAGTTGCGTCTTGAGATATGTGAAAAAAAGTGTAACAAATAAAAGAAAGGTGGAGGTAGCATAGGTATTTTTCGACTTAAAATTTTTTATATAGGAAAAATAGTTCATTTAAAGACATCTAACTCCAATAAGATCATTATAGAATGAATAAAATAGTCAATCTCCTTATTAAAACAATTATTGTATAGAATTTTCAGAATGGAGCGTCCCTCGCTTATATCGCCACACGCTTTCATATCAAACAATATGGAACAACTTTCGACTTTACGCATGTAAGCTACATGGAGATATCGTCCCTCTAATCCATTTTCATGTACCTATCGCATTGACAATCCTTGCATACTTGCATCAATTTGTATCACTGAACTAACCCTAAATGTCATAATTTATCATTGGGTTAACCCTAAAAGTCATAGATAGAAATTTATAATATGAACAGAAAAGAAACAAACTCAAAAGAAGTATATATAAGAGGATCGTAAATCTCACCAAAGAAGAATTTATTAAAACTAGTATAAAAGGAGGAAAAAGGGACTTACCATCAATCTCTAGGGAATCAATGGAAGAATTAGTTTTTTTTTTAGAAAAAAGCAGAGAGAAAAGAGAAAACGGTGGTGCGGTAAAATTTTTTTTTTTTTCAAATATCACCTATGAGATGTTTTGTAAGGGTCTGTTCCGTTTAGTTCGGTTATAATTAATTCTGTTTTATTTTGTTTAATTCAATTCTAATCAGCTGAGTTTCTATTTTTCTTTTCTCATAAATCATTCATTTCGTCTATATTAATTCTATTCAGCTTCAATCCATTTAGTTCAGTTTTTTCCTTTTTTTGTAAATATGAATAAAGCCTAAGTGAATTTATTAGAGTGACAAATAAAGATAAAAATCAAGTAAGGGATTAATTTGACCTTTTGACCTCTCCATATTTGGATACTAGTAGAGTGGAAAATGTATGACATAAGAAAAGGCCGATTAAGAGAATAATCTATTCTTTCCTTCTTAATTTCATTTTAATTGAATACATTTCAATGATTTTTGAGTTAATATATTATATTTATTTTAATACATTTCAATTAGTAAACTTTAGCTAAAGAACATGGCCTAACACATAAATGTTGTAAAGGTTGGAGGGGAGTAATGAATTTAGCTAGTTTCCACTTTATTGTTCATGTTTAACATACCACGGACGCGCTAGATATTGTGAGTTTCTTGTTTTTGTTCTTGTTGTTGTTGACCCTCAAAGTGAGGGACACTTGAAAGGTCTTTTCATGGAGGTGAAGGACTATTTTGCCCATTACTTATAATTGGACAAACATGATATAGAATCTTGGAATCTTATGATCATGTATGATAAATAAGTAATTGATATGGAGTAAATAAGATAACACCAAATCTTTGCAATATAGAAGTATTATTTATGAGTATTAAAAAATAATTTATTATAAGCAAATGTTTACATAGTTAATATTAGATATTGGAATACCAAACTAAATACCTAGAGTATTCTGTATGTCGTATATATGTACCAAAAAATGAATATGGCGAGACTAAATACAAGCTTATCCAAATATCCAACACTATATATATATGAAATTGATGACTCGATTTTCACTTAAAATTAACTAAATGTTACCATCTAAAAAACGTTAAATAATCAATATTGATTCGTTTAATTAATACACGAGTTTATTTCAATTTTGCTTGGCCGATATTGAATTTATTTGCCATAACACCAATAAGTATATGTAAAAAGTTCTCAAATGATTTTTGCTCAAAATTAAGCCGAGCTTAAATAACATGGTTATCGGATTCCACCTTTCGTCCATGTCAGATTGTTTACCAATGAAGAATAAACCATGTGTTTTTTTAAATTGGGTGGATGATAAGTAAATTATGATGAGTGATCGAGAAGCCTTGCTTAATGAAGCTTATATATTGTATTTCTAACACATGGTTTTAACTTTTAATTGGGTCGATATCTTTCTATTAGTTTCTTTAATGATTCATTTTGAAATCTTTGATTATGAGTGTTTGTGATTGTCTTCCTTACATTCATTTTCATAGAATTTATTAAAGTTGAAAGTGATTGCGACGGCGTGATATGAAATTTCATTCTCAATTATTTAATCTTTAATATTACATATTTAAAACTAATCTTTTATAATTACGTATATATGCTCATAAATTGAAAGAATGATAAATCCTTTGGCATCGGAAAAAAACGAAAGAAAGGAAAAAAAAAAAAAACAATCCTTTCCTAGAAATATTTTATCTTGTTGGCTAAAATCATTTAAACTAGAAGCAAGCTATAAAGTATATCGTTTAATAGTGTAAGCAAAATGTATACATATCTTAACTAACAATACATTTCTACATTAGTGTAAATTATTAGCCTACAAAATTGTTCAAATTAAAGAACGTAACGAGCTAAGTTAGTCATTCATTTATGGGCAAATATTTTCGTACTCCCCAAACCATTTCAGCTGCAGAAATATTAGACTAATACTACCTCCGTTTCATATTATTTACAATGATTAGACATTTTTCTATGTCAAATTGTTGCAAATAATGTGAAATGGAGGTAGTACATTTTTTATTTCATATGTACACCGTACTTCTCAGCTTCTTTTTTCTTGGATGTACTATACCATATTGATTTATGAAATGTAGATAACTTTGCAATTTCACAAGGAGCTAGCAATTGAGAACGGTCCAACCGTCCAGACATTATACATTGGCATTTGTCATTTGGTAGGATAGCTGTAATTCTCTTGAATTTGCTACCATTTTCCAATATCTAAACATCTAATTTAGTGTTTGTTTACTTGAGGTTAAAATCAGTTCGGTTCGGTTTGGCTTTTTTTATTTTGCTAATTATTATTTTTGCTAATTAATTTTTTCCTGATACTATTTATTCGTAATATTATTTGTTCATATTATTATTATTTTTAAAATAATAATAATAATAATAATAATAATAATACAAATAATAATAATAACAACAATAATAATAATATGAACAAAAAATATTACGAACAAATTAATTAGCAAAATAAAAGAAGAGTTGAACTGAACCCATTCAACTAAACCGAATTGAATCGAGTCGAACTGAACTGAACTGATTTTAAGCTGAAGTAAACAGGTCCTTAGTCCTTAGTATTGTTAATAAGGCTCTTTGATAACAAGAAAACTCGGTTTCCGATACATTTGGAGTGTTGTGTATTGTATAACAAGATTATACTACTCCGTATTATCAACCTTAACAAGGTTGCAGGTTAACATTGTTAATTTTCATCTTTGTCAAAATTTGGGATAGCTCCATCAATTGGCTAGAGCTTCTCTCCCCGTCTTCAGATTTCAGAAGGTCCTGAGATAATCAATATAATTCTCATCAATGCTCTCATGCGTAAAGTCAGGGTTCGCAAACAATTTAGTCACAAGTATTACTTGGAACGAAATTGAAGGGTTGTCTAGAAAACATTACTAGCTAGCTCAAGACTCGTGTAAGTCTTATCGTTTCATGACGTTACTATAAAAGCATGCAACGTTTTCTCATGATCAACATTCAACATCGATTCAACTTAAAAATGATCAACTTTGATGAACGTCATTGTCTCAACACTTACTAAAATAGTATGCCAACGTAATCCCTTAATTAATTAGCTTGATTACTTGATTAATGTGTTCGTTGATTCCATCAACATTGTCACATTATTCACTTCGAAGGACAATGTTTATGATAGTGTGCTTTATATGGTATTGATCAAATTAGAAATCACTTATGATTTCATTATAGCTTACTAATTAATTAAATGGATTGTTATGAGTAACTTACGATATATAGAGTAGAACTTTAATGCAAGGATATATCCTATATGGAGCAACGTACGTAGCACCTATCACCTATGTACTTGGATTCTGCTTCAAGCGTTAGACATGGCATGTTATGAAAAATTTGCATTATTTTGGTTCAAATTTAAAAATGAAGTATGCCAGTATCATACCAATGTATAAAGATCGAGTGTCTTACACGGAGTAACATAAAGTACGTAGCACTTTCACTTTTATATACTACTCCAAAAAGACTATAAATGACACTTTTTTTTTTGTAACTTATTAATTAATGAAATTTGATAGAGATAGAATATCCATCAAAATATTCTATCCATAGATTTATGATATTATATTTAGAAAAAATATCTTATATAAAGTAGGATATTTTTATAATATCGTTAGGATAATATTTAGGAAACTATATCTTTTGTCATTGTAACACTATAAATATGATCAATGAAAATCATTCGAGTTTACACGAACTTACAAAATTGAATATGACAATTGTGATAAGATGACCTGGAGTACTGAAGTATAAACAAATGATATACAAATGACTATAAATCCGTTCAAAATTGGTGTTTCACATAATTAGGCCAGATGCTTAGTGCCGCCTCTTGTTTCTGTACTTCAGCAGTAAAAAGGAGATAACATAATCTGAAAATTAATGTATAATTAATTATATTAAAAACTTTAAATAAGATAAAGCTTATCACCTAATATAGTATAGTACTGTAGTGTAGCAATAGAAATAAAGAAATAAATAAGCCATTATGTAATTTATGTTGGAAAGTTGGTATGCATGAATATAGAGATTCACTTTACACGTTCACGCAAATAAGGATCAGGTCATGTAATGACAATGCAAAATCTATTAATCCATCTCTCTTTCTCTAATGTAATTAAAAAATACATTGAACAAGCTAAAAAGTAGGTAATCTAGTGCATTATTGCTTTAACTTTTTTTCTTAAACAAAGGTATATAATAACCCGTAAATTATCTGATAGAGTATATAAACTGTTGATCATGTGCCTCCATTGTCAAATTAAATTGTTGGGGTTGAGTTAGACATCTAACACGATAGTATTTCGTGTCAGAAAATTACAGTTTAGGGATGCAGAGAATGATTATTGTCCTTACGCCTTATAGTAATACTAGCCTTTAGCCTCCACTAAAATTGCTATGGCTCCAAGCACCAGAATATTTTGTAGAAATATCATAAATTCGGCTATTAATGACAAACTTTATTTTCTCCCTCATCTCATTTTTTGATGTGAGATTCGCATGTGGATTTATTCTCTCAACACCTCCCCCTCATATGTGAACCCATCAATTTCCGTAATTTAGATAGGTCATAAACATTTTCTTTGGGCCTTTTTTCTAGGGCTACACAATCTGTTGAGCTACTTGCTCCAAACAGTCTTCATACACTTTCCATCTTGCATCTTCTAAGCCCTCCTTTATAGGATGGATAATGGGTCAAGATTATCCGCTCTGATACCATGACAAACTTCATTGGACCTAGTCGCAGGCCTACACTAGGGAGAGAATGACTACACACGAGCTCATTGGGGGTCCAATATAAAATCAATTTGTAATATTCACTGTAAGAAAAAGGCCAATTTGCAATGGAATCTTTCTGACGGACACAAAATCTGTTGTTAATGTCAGAAATTCAAACAATTTCGACGAAATATGGAAAATATTTACTGTATTTCAATTTTATTTGGTGGAATTAATTTACGACGGGCTAAAATTCCGTCGAAAATTTACGACCAAATTCTATTCCATAGCAAATTTGCGACAGAATTTTTTGTCCAAATTAATTCCACCAAAAACAAATTGAAATTCAAATCCCTAGCTATAAATAACCCCCACCTCTCGTCTTTTCACATCAGTTTGCCTTTTTTTTCTTTCACACTCCTTCTAGTATCATCCTCTTTTCCCTCATTTCTTCTTTCAGTTTTCTAACCTCATTTCTTATTCCTGTTTTCTTACTTCCTCATTTCATTTTTCTTTCATTTATTTTCTGATTTGTTTTCATTTATGTTCTTCTTTTTCACTTGTTTTCTGTTTTCTTTTTTCCTCTTTCACTTCTTAAATTCTTTCTCGCCTTTTCTCTTCTTTTTTTGGTTTTTAATTCCTTTTTTCAAATCTCGTCGGATTATAATGGTGAAATTGGAAGAATTCTAGGGTTTTGATGGACAAATTCGACCCCAAAAAACTTTGATGGTGTTTGTTTATAAAGGTATGTTGTTATTTAATTTTTCGAAATTTTTTTGGGTATTTTGGTATTTTATTGGGATTTTGATTAATTTGAAAAATTTGGTTTCCATTTTTTAGTTTTTAATTCGAATTGGGTTGGATTTTAGGTTGAACTAGTTTGTTGAAATTATGGTTTAATTTATGTTTTTTGGGTTCGAATTTTTTGGTTGAATTTATGTATTTTGGATTGAATTTATGTATTTTGGGTTTGAACCTTTTGGTTGAATTTATGTATTTTGGTTTTGAAATGGTATGTCATTTTTTGTTGTTTTTGTTTGAAGTTCGTTTTTTGGATTGTTGTTGGTTAGATCTGAATATTTTTAATGGGACCGGGGTGGTCTGATTGGATCTGGAGTGGTTCAGAGGTGGGTTTGAGTGGATCTGGAGTGGGTCAGAGGTGGGTCTAGGGGTGGTTCGTCAGAGATGGGTATAGGATAATTCAGAGGTGGTTCAAGGGTGTTCAGGGGTGGTGTTTGTTATTGTTGGTAGTTAGGGATTGGTGGGGTGATTGTTCAATGGTGGTTAATCGAGTTGGTGGGGTGGCTGCTGCTGCCTCACCACCTTTTTTTTTTAAATTTTTTTGGTCAAGTTTTCTAATGGAATTTCCGTCGGAAAACTAAACAACCCATTTCATCTGATACTTGATGAGTTTTTATCAAAATAATTTTTAGGGGAAATTTCTTCACAACTTTCCACTTTTCCGATGACCTAAATTCCAACGGTTGGTTTCCGACGGAAATCCGTCGCAAATGGAATTTTTGAAGGAATTTTGAAGTTTTGCGACAGATTTTTTCGTCGAAAACAAGTCGTTTTCTTGTATTGATGAGGAGTAGCCCTCTAATATGTATATATTAGTCATTCTTTCTATCATTTTTCCATGTGGGATTCACATGTGGATTTATTCTCTCAGCAATTAATAATAAAGGTGAGAAAGATTATAGAAATCTATACAATATATTAAAAGTCGTATTTGACAATGTAGGTGAGCCACATCTTGTAGGGGAATATCTCGTGCAATTGACATGCATGTGTGCAATTTTCCAACACTTCGCTACGTCAACATTTAGCCAAAAAATATTGCAATAAGATTTGAACCCAAGTCATTTTTCTATTGAATGATAGCGCTTACCAAGTACCAACTCGATCAATAGCTATTATATATTATTGTATTAATTATCCCGATTTATATATATAATGACCTAATATTAGGGTTTCATTTTTTATTAGTGAATAGGCAAAGTATATATAATTAAAGCATGTATCTCTATGTATATACTAGTATATGAGATGCCAATCAACTAGATTGATAAAAAAGATACAAAAATAATCCTTATGATAGATGCCAAAAATCACCTCTTAAATAGCATATGAGGCATGTAGTTTGATAATCAAAGTTTAACGCATTTCAACTCAAAAGAACAAGGTCATAACGTACTATTATTTTGGGATGAGTAATCAATACTCCGTAGTTGGCTAATCCTTAATTGGGACCCTAAGTAGACTTGTCAAAGTTGATCCAAACCTGAAAATATGATCCAAGTCCAAATCCAATCCGAAATGGAAGGTCCGAGCCTTGGGCTTTAATCCAAAAATGGACTGATTCGAGCCCGAATCCGATCCAAAAAATTTAGTCTAAAGCTCACCCGAAACAAAATGGACATCCGAAACCGATTTGATTCAATCTGATCACTATCCGATCCAAACACATCTTTAATATAATTAGATCCGAAGTCACTATGAACTAAATTTAAATTGAAACCATATTGATATTTAGGAAAATGGTTTATGTAGAGTGTAACTCTGTAGACATCTAGTATATTGCAACTTGTAAATAAGATTGTAACCTTATAGGGTTATGTACTTAAACACTTAATAAGTACATATAAGGGTTGAATTCATTGGATTTATCACAATATTCTCAATAAAAAAATTCATAAAATGTCGTATACTCCGTACTTACTTGCTCCATAATTCCATAAAGAGAAAGTCTTACATACAATCGGTGTACAATAATTATTGTACAACGGGTTTAAAGTTACATTTTTTGTGCTCTAGTTACTAAAACACCAGCTCAAGTTATACTTTATTTAGTTCGAGTTATACCTTTTTGAATTTTTGTTACCTTGAAATTAGCTCAAGTTATCATGCACCTAACTACTTTCTAATGCTAAAAAACACAATTTTAATGAATTAATATACCTTATTATGTCATACATAAAAGTTAATTATTTAAAAGTTCAATAAAATTTCAATGATTTTAAAGTTACCAAAAATTTGATTCTAGTTATCAATTTATTATACACCTGGTGTATGCAGTATTCATTCCATAAATAATTAATTACCCAATGACATATTTAAGTGAGGGTAAAGATGTGTGTATTGCTATTGTTGTAGTATACATGGTATTAAGCTTCTAAGCTCATAGTTTGTAATATTACAAGCATAAAGCCCAACTAAACACTAATTAAGGAAATACATAAAATATGAACAATATACTTCCTAACACCCCGCCTTAAGTTGGAGCATGCGGATCCCAAATGCCCAACTTGCGAAGTAGGTACACGAATTGTTGTTTACCCAAAGCCTTAGTGAAAATGTCTGCTAGTTGTCCGTAGAGATATGACAGGGTGAAATTAATTCTATCCTGAATTGCATCACAAACATAATGCAATCAACTTCTATATTGATAAGTTCATTTTATATTCATTGTTTGCCCCCATTTCATGTTGGTTTTTGGCTCTAACAAGGCTCTTTCAAGCCTATTCTACTTGTTGTTGCTTTGCTTTGGCGTTTATTGCAGGAATTGATGCTTTTATATTGGTTTTCGTTGTATCCCGAGCATTTGGCAAGTTAGTAAGAGTCTAGACCACTTAGAGAAGCTAAAAGGAAGCTAGGACATAACTTAGAAGCCCCGGGGAAGCATAGAAGTCGAGTTTTAGAAGTTACGAGCAAAGCCGGAAGCCCGAAGGCTTCCTGATCACTATGCCCGGCCTAGGTGCACTGTGCCCGGTTCGGGTGCATCACAGCCGGCCGGTCGGGCACAGTGATTTTTACATGTTTTTGCCCGTTTTTCATCGAATTTCGACTTAATACTTAATGTAATTTTCCCTAGGTTTTCATTCACGCACTTTTATTATTCAAGAACCCTAGTTTTAGTTTAATTTTCTCTCAAAAAAGAGGTGATTATTGTGTATCCTTTCAATCATTCAATTCAATAACAATTCAGGTTTTAATTCAATCTTAATTCTATTCTCTTTAATTCATGTTTAATTTTAGTTTATGTTTCTAGTTTTATTTTCTTTAATCTCTTATGCCCTAATTATTTTTTTATTTCTAGTTTTACAATTGTTGATTATTTCTTTAATTTTTATCATGTCTTTAGTTTTGTTTTCCACAATTGCTTTAATTTTTATGATCATGAGTGTGTAGTCAATTTTCTAGGGTTTAGGGAAACCTTGATTAATTAATGGACAAATTATCTTAGATTGTTTCAATTTCACAATTAGTAGTCAATTTCCTATTATTGGCTTGTTTGTTTACAATTGAATTGTGCGCAGATTTAGTTTTAATTTTGGTAATTGTCGAATTTGATGCCGAGAGGTAAAAATACCACAATAAGACCACTGAATAATAGGCGGAATTAGTCTAGGCATTAGCAAGAGCCACTAGATGAGTTTTGAGGGAGTCTAAGTTCGAGAGAATTAGTGAGCCCTAATTTGATGATAATTGTGAGATTGAAGGATCTTCGTTAGTGAATCCATTAGTTGTTCTTGGTGACCCGAATGACCCTATACCTTAATTATTAGTTTTAATCATCATCATTTCCCGTAGTTAATTAGTAGTTAATCAGTAGTCAATTAGTTAATCAATAATTCTCAACCAAGGCCCTTTTCACAGTTTAAGCTTTTTAGAACTAATAGAGTTCAATTGCTTCCCTGAGGATTCGATCCTTACTTCCCTAGCTACATTAGTTAGAGTTGTTTGGTTTATTTTTGATAGGTGTGCAATAGCCTCATCATATATGCTTAGTCCTTTCATGAAAAACAAGATTGAACAATATGTAAAGCAGATTTACCGTCACAAAATAGAGGCATTGCCGCAAGATGGGTAACACCAAGACTTTGTAGAAGACCCTTAAGCTACTTCAACTCACACCTGATAGACGTCATGGAGCCTCATCTAAAGAGCGAGACATGATGGTGTTTCTTGATTTTCCAAGTGAACAGGTTGTCGCACACCTCTCAAAAATAAACCAAACAACACTAACTAATATAGTTAGCGAAGTAGGAATCGAATCCTCAGGGAAGCTATTAAATTCTACTAGCTCTAAAAAGCCTAAAGCGTGTAATGGGCCTTGGTGGAAATTTCGGTAAATGGTTTCTAGAACTAAGAAGACTAAGAATTGAAACTAAAGATATGACGGGAAAATAACGATTAAACTCTGTTAATGGAAACCTAGGGCTATCGGTTCACTATGATCAATCATCAAACTCAATTAACGCTCACTAATCAATTCATTGGCATTCATTGAACCAGGGCTCACTAATTCTCTCGAACTTAGACTCCCTCAAAACTCCTTTACCGGCTCTCGCTCGCATAAATTCGTTTTTGCCTATTATTCAGTGGTCTAATTGTGGTAATCTTACCTCTCGGCCTCGATTTCAACAATAACCTAACTTACAACTAAATATGGCCACAATTTAATTGCAATCGCTAGAAATCAATAATAGGAATTCAATTTGAAGCCAAGAACTAATTAGAAAACTTAATTTAAATTCAAGTCATGATCATAGATCCCCTAACCCTAGAGAAAACGACTACTCACTCATAATTAAGGGAACAAAATAATCAGCAAATAATTGTGTCAAATCAACCAGTGTTCGTTCGGAAAGAATGCTTCTTCGTGATCTCCACTTCCTTCTGCGACTCCTCTTATGCAACGATCTTTCCGGTTCAGGATCAATCCAAACCAGCATACAACCTAATACCTGCACACAATCGAAACTCAAAATCGAAATGAAAACTACCTCAAAGAACGTGAAGGCTCCTTGAGGTGAAGAAATAAAACTGAAAATAGAAATAAAAGAACACTTTAAACCCGACTAATAGAATTAAAAATTGCCTCCCCGGCAACGGCGCCAAAATTTGAACAGGCTATCGCACACCTCTCAAAAATAACCGAACAACTCTAACTAATATAGCTAGGGAAGTAGGGATCGAATCCTCAGGGAAGCTATTAAATTCTACTAGCTCTAAAAAGCCTAAAGCGTGTAATGGGCCTTGGTGGAAATTTCGGTAAATGATTTCTAGAACTAAGAAGACTAAGAATTGAAACTAAGGAAATGACGGGAAAATAACGATTAAACTCTATTAATGGAAACCTAGGGCTATCGGTTCACTATGATCAATCAACAAACTCAATTAACGCTCACTAACCAATTCATTGGCATTCATTGAACTAGGGCTCACTAATTCTCTCGAACTTAGACTCCCTCAAAACTCCTTTACCGGCTCTCGCTCGCATAAATTCGTTTTTGCCTACTATCCAGTGGTCTAATTGTTGTAATCTTACCTCTCGGCCTCGATTTCAACAATAACCTAACTTACAACTAAATCTGGCTACAATTTAATTGCAATCGCTAGAAATCAATCATAGGAATTCAACTTGAAGCCAAGAACTAATTAGAAAACTTAATTTAAATTCAAGTCATGATCATAGATCCCCTAACCCTAGAGAAAACGAATACTGACTCATAATTAAGTTAACAAAAGAAAAATTGAAATTAAATAACATGATCAAGAACAAGAAATTAATTGAAACTAAATTAATTACTAATAAAACTAAATTAAGAACAAAAACAACAAAACTAATTAATCTAGACTAAAAACTAAGAAATTAAAGATAAACATGAAATTAAAAGGGTTGAAAAGCATAAGGAAAGAAATTACCAAAATATAGATTGAATTGCATTGATTGAAAGCTTGAATTCATGAATAAAATAATTAAACCTAAAATTCTAGAGAGAAAAAGTGATTTTGGAATCCTAGGTCTAAAAAATATGATAAAAACTAGGTAGGTTCGTGCCCCCTTTACAATCTATATATATAGTACCACGAAGCAAAACCGCCAAGCAAAACCGCGCGGAAAAGTCAATCGGAGCGAGAAAACGGCGACCTGCGCCCGCATAGAGGAATGACCTGCGCCCGCAGCCTTCACGGTTTGGGACTTCTGAACCTGCTGTTTTATGTTGCGGGCGCATAGGTCAAGGGAGCTTTTAAAGGCTGCGCCCGCATGGAATTTGCACGCCCATATTTTGACGATCTTTCTTATTTCTTCGCTCGATTCTTCGAATCTCGTTCGTAACTTCTCGTAACTTGGCACGCATCCCGAGGCAAGTACATTTTGACTCGTTTTAGCTTCAAATGACTTCATAACTCTCTATTACGCTCCTGTAACATATAAACAAAACCGAAAACCACGCGTAATAACCGAAAAAGTATAAAATAACCGCAAAAGGCTCTAAAAGTCAACTAAAGAAGCTAAAGCCGTTCCAAAACATAACTTAACATCGAAATACGGTATTTAATCAAAACAAAGCCATAAACTTAACTATTTAGCACAAGAATCAACCGAAAATGAGGGAAAAACACAACATAAAACACGTATATCAAATTCCCCCAAACCGAACCTTTGCTCGTCCCGAGCAAAACACAACGAAATTGACTACACCCCATAAAAACAAAGTAAGCATCATAACTCAAAAGAACATCCGAAGACACATGGATCAGGGCCAGCCAATCAAGCATCCAATTACCGTCCTTCCTAAATACGGGTCAAACAAAACCAACCAAGCAAGTTTAATGAATCGATGACTAGAGTAGCTCACGGGTTGTCACTCCACACAATTAATGATGAGCTTATAACAATGAAGCTCTAACCCTCACCTCCCAACCAAATGTGGAATGCAATGCAAAATGTGTTTAAATGCAATTTTGAGAACCCGAAACCCACATCTCACACCTCATGCAAGTGTTTAAGGGTGTTCACTCATCCTAAATGTCGACTCGGAATGCAATTAATACTCTACGACCTTGACAAAGGATTCACTTCACAATAACCATAGCATGTGCATGAAGATCAAAAAGGACTTTAATAAGCTTGTAACGTGGCTAGGGTGATGGGTAGGATAAAAATTTGGGATAATGTGGTGGAATGCGGGGTATACGCATATAAAATCAAGGAAAACCGTCAACAACTCCAAAGCAATCGTCAACATTCTCCAACATCCAATTCAACCAAATCAAACCAAACTTTTCTTTATTTTTCACATCAACACCATAAATCTCATAATTCAATCATCAACCACTACTTCACAAACTTTAAACTTCTATTTTATTCATTTTTTTTTCATCTTCTTCTTTTTTTTCAACTTTATTATGCTTTCATAAAAAAAAATTTCACTTTATTTTTCATGCATAATAAAACATAGTTTCACGACTCTTAATGATTTGTTTTTGCTTAGAATTCAATAAACAATAAACAAAATCATCACACATACATAACTAGGCCATGAATAAAATATGACTTTTTAATTAACTACAACAGCCTAGACATTGGTATGCAGAGCCTTATATGTGAAACTTTATAATTTAACTTTCATCAATAACATTTCCACTATTTCACCATCAATCCTCCATAACACCCTTCAAAACTTTATTTTAACAACATCACAACCACTTCAACTCCCCCAAACCAAGTTTGGGCATATAATGTATTATGTAAAAGGGCTAATAGGCTTGTAATGTGGCTAAAATACAACTGAAAGGGATAAAAGCTCAAAACATGGGATCAAGGGAAAATTTAAATGTGGGAAATGAAATTCTGAAGCTCAAAAGAAGAAATGAGAGCCTTTTATCATGCGCAACATACACAAAATCCACAATTAAAGCTACTAGAATCCAAAGTCAAACCCAAGATCATAATTGCAGCAGGAACTAAGCACACATGAAAAGAAAATATGAATGAATTTATATTCAAAAGTGGCTCAAATCCTCCCGTTAACACAGTTCAAGTCCAAGACCCAAGCAAGGTTGAGAAGAGTTGACCAATAAAAGGAAATCAAGCAATCAAATTCAAGTCATAGCCAACAAATCACACATGTGGATCCATCCGCAGTCAAGAGTCATAAAGTTTTCAAAATAAGCATAGGGGTCCAGAAGTAGTCAATTCCGACAATAAAACTCAACTGGGACACGAATAATCCATTAAGCCAATTCTCTCTAAAATTAAACCTAAGAAAACAGTAGAATCTTTTTGGGTCACATGTAAACTCCCATTCCTAATGAATGGTACAAACCATGCAACAGTCCTAAGAAAGCAATAAAACTAAACCGAGAAAACAATAAAGACTAATTGAGCACACAAAAAGAAAACAAAGGAGAGGTTGGAATGATCTAACCAAGTCAGTATCAATTCATAACAGGAGTCCAACTAAGTCCTTAATCAATAATACATCCCGCTCGAATTATATCATGAAAAAGGAAAAGAAACAAACCAATCTCCAAAGAAAAAGGTACAAGAAAAAAGGAAAAAGAAAAAGAAAAAGAAAACAAAGCAAAAAAAAAAAAAGAAAAAGAACTAAGCAAAAAGTACAAAAATACATAAATCCTCCACCCCCAAACCAAATTTTTGTCCCGTCCCGGGACAAATAACCATACAAAGCAAAGGAAGGAGGCGAAGCCGAGCTCTACTGATCGGGTCCCCAGTACCTAGGATAGTACTGGTCATAGAACGACTGATAGGGGTAAGAGGTGGGCTCAGTGCTAGGGTCGTATGTGGGTGGCCAGTTAGGATGGTTCGGGAATCCCTGAACCGTCCTAGCTTCAACATTGCTCGTGTGCTCCCTCCACTGGACTCTTTGTAGCAAATCAACATCAGAGCGGAGTCCGCGAAGTGAATGATCTATCCTGTCGAACCGCTGCTGGTTATAGAGATGCATATCATCAAATCGGTTCATCAGGGGGGTCATGTCGAAAGTGGAGGAGGAGTGACCAGCATAGTTATGTCATGGTGGGGCTGGTGGATGCTGGGCCTGACCGCCTGCTTGCTGAATTAGGTTAACCATTTGCACAACCCTCTTCTCTGAATCTGCTCTCTCCTGTAGTGGGATGTTGTCAGGGGGGATCCTCCAAGGGTTCTGGCCGTCCGGGTACTCCTGGTAGGTGAGACTAACATAGGCATTAGGCAAGTAGCACCATGAAATTTCCCGAACACACCAAACAAACTTCTCTCTGTGCCCTCTTTGATAGTGTCTAAGGAAGTTAGCAGCTCTCAGGGCAGTCGTGTCGAGGTAGGGGTTTTCCTCGATCGGGTTTAACTGGTGGATTTGCTCCGTATGACCTAGGGTGTGGGCCAGCCATGTAATCATGCCACCGATATAGATAGTACCGGTGTTAGTGATCCCCTCTGCAATTTCAGCGAACCGGCGGGCTAAAAAGAACCCGAAGTTATAATGGAGAGGCTGTCTAGCATATCCCTCTGTCATCATCCATAATTGTCTGATCTGATCAGGGTAAACCTGCCCTAATTCTCCTCTAGAAAATAAGCAGTAAACCACGAACCGCAGAAAATACCGAAGGGCAAGGTGTTGTACCTCTGATGCTTTGGCGGTGGTAGAAGTGAAGGTGGAGCTGCCATCAGTGATTCTCTCCCACCAGGATCCCTCAAAGTACGGTCCCCACTCATGCTCAGCTGTAGACCAAACTGCGTTCTCGGGGTTCCATAGAAATCGCTCATTTAGTTCATCAACATCCATCTCATAGTGCTGCCCGAAGATGGTGAAACTAATGTGTGTCTTTCTTTCAACACTAGGAGTCTCCTGGGAAACATGGAAGTGGTAACTGGATAGGAACTCCAAGGTGAGCTCCCGGTATGTTCGTGGGACCTGCTGGGTTTTTCCATCATGGCCCGACATAGTGGTGTTGATCCAGATTCCTCATCCGATCCGGTAAGCCATTCTCATCACTTGACCGGTGATACCAAGCTTGTCACATGTTTCTTTGTGGAAGAACCGGCTGGACCTGATTGTTCTTTTGGAGAGCTTATCAAGCCGTTTCTGTCTATCCTGACGGTTCTGAGGTGGTGTTCTGGAGGAGGATGGCTGCTTTCCCTTTGAAGCAGAAGAGGATGCCCCGGTTTTCTGAGATTTCTTGGGGCCTCCGCCAAGTAGTTTGTCAATTGATTTCCTCATGGTCCTACAAAACATATGCATGAAAGACAGAGATTAGCATTCCATTAAAGCAAGTCTCGAACCCAAAATCACGTCAATCATGAGAGCATGAAGAATAGTAAGAGTGAAAGTATGATCAAAGAAGGAAATCAAGACATTGTAGTCATCATATAATCAAAGTTACAAACAGGATTCTGCGGAAATTTCGGCATGACCCGTTTGTAAGTGCAACTAACCCAATGAGAACTACAAAGTTCTAATCAACCAAAGCCAAGAGTGCAACCACAAAACATTCAAACTTAAGCATTACTTGCATACTATGCCTCCAAAACCAACATGTCCAAGCTCATATTCATAAAAGAGCATCAAGTGCAACGCCAAAAACCAACTTACGCCATTATATAAACTCAACCATTGAATAATTAATGCCTTAACACATTCAAACAACTTCAATGAGACTTTAAGAGCAAAGAAGAATGACTAGTTAAGACAAGTAGCAATGGCTTAACCATTTTAAAAGCATAAAGTTTAACATGAAAGTTGCTAGTAGAAATTCATGAGTAAAGCTATAGTTCTAAGTAAGCAATGAAGTAATCATAAGCATGATTTTAAACATTCTAAAGACTTTAAACATGAATTTAACTAGTTAACACTCCTAATTAACAACAACTTCATGAATGATCATTGAAAATTTCATGGAAATCTTGCTCAATCCAAAAAGCACAAAAACTTCCAATTACTTATGACTAACAACTCCAAACATGATAATGCAGCATAAAAATAGCTAGTAAAGACTCATGAACAACAACAATCAAGTTTAGAGTGACCAATTAAATTCGTAATATGAATACCCAAAAATTGAAAATTCAAGAAAACTGCATAAAACTTCAAATAAATTGGATAAAAAGGAAATTATACCTTAGTAGATGATAATAGAGCAAGAAATTTGAAGAGAATTGAAGAAGCAACCCACAAATCGAACCCAAGTTGAATTCAAATTTCGAACCCTAGGTTATGCAATT